>JAOTOM010002204.1:0-94548 GCA_034440615.1 Ashinkailepas kermadecensis
GGGCAGAGCACGGTCTGAGGGCAGGGCAGGGCACGACTGAGGAAAGGGCAGGGCACGGCCTGAGGACAGGGCAGGGCACGGCCTGAGGGGCAGGGCAGGGCACGGCCTGAGGGCAGGGCAGGGCACGGCCTGAGGGGCAGGGCAGGGCACGGCCTGAGGGCAGGGCTCAGTCTGAGGGCAGGGCAAGGCACGAATGGGCATTGGGCAGGGCACGGTCTGAGGGCAGGGCAGGGCACGACTGAGGGCAGGGCAGGGCACGGTCTGAGGGCAGGTCAGGGCACAGAACCTGAGCATAGGGCACGCCAGCACGGTACAGGGCAGGGCAGGGCAGGGCACGACAGGACACAGAGCAAACAGACAAAGTGATACTCACTGTGCAGGAAATGAACGGGCATGTCATTTGTGCTTCTTCTTCCTACTGAGAGCATATTTCCATTTGGGACGCAGTGGTCCAAAATTTGGAAGGGCTACGTCCCAACGGGAGGGGGCTGCGTCCCAAAATGGGACGCAGTCGATATGCTAAAATATGCCCTGCATGTGGCGGTGAACGTGTATTGTCCCCTCAAGACCGTCCACCCCCGCCGGGCATGTTGCCCGTGGGTAGGTGACAGTCCGTACCTGCTGCAGCTCATGCGTGACCGTGACCAGGCTTTTCAGTCTTGGCGGAGCTATCGCACGGATTATTACTTGGTAGCTTATCGGATGCTGCGAAACCGTGTGAAATGTGCGTTTGCAAAAGCCAGGCGTGACTTTGTGTGTGCGCAAATGCTGACAGACCGTGCCAATTTCTGGCGCCACATCCGGGACTTTGCGCTCCGACCGGCCGGGGGAGGAGGGGGCCGTGAGGGGCCTGGCAGCGACGGTGGCGGACGAATTTAATCGTCACTTTGCTTCCGTGGGCCCACGCATTGCCGCTGATCTCGTTGCTGGCAACCGCGGCGTTCCACTCATCCCTCCGCGACCACCTTGTGTGACTACCACCGGCCTCCGGCTACACCCGGTGACCCTGCCCGAACTATTCAGAGCCATATGTGAGATGTCTTCGTCGAAAGCGGTTGGCGTCGATGGCGTACCACTGCACGCTCTCCGCAACTGTTTTCCGGTTCTCGGGCCTCACCTACTTCACATCATTAACACTTCTGTCGTCTCCTGCGTGTTCCCTACCTCGTGGAAAACTGCTTCGGTTGTTCCACTTCACAAATCAGGGCCTCGCGATGTCGCCAGTAACTTTCGTCCAATCTCTATTTTGCCAGTCTTATCCAAGTTATGTGAAAAAGTAGTATGTATCCAGCTGTCCTCTTATCTGGTCACTTATCACATTCTTTCCATTCTTCCCAGTATGCATACAGGCCATGCCATTCGACGGAGGACCCCCTGGTCGACGCTGTCGAGTGGATCACACGTCGTGTCGACACTGGTCACATCGCTTCGGTCATCTCAATCGACCTAAGCAAAGCATTCGACAGCGTCGACCATGATATCCTCCTGCGGAAGCTGCAGTGGTACACGTGGGAATCAGTGGCAATGAGGCTGCTGATACTGCAGCAAAGCGTGCTGCTCTTGCTCCCTACACACGATGTCTCCCCCTCCCTGCTACCGATTTCTATCCGGAAATAAAATGCCTCCTCTTCAAGAGGTGGCAGGTCAGTTGGGACGACACGGTAAGCAACAAGTTGAGAACAATCAAACCCTATCTTGGTGAATGGCTATCATCATCACATGACGTCAGACGGAACGAGGTGACACTATGTCGCCTGCGAATTGGCCACACGTATGAGACTCACCGCTACCTTTTGACCAACGATGACAGTCCGCTCTGCCCAAGGTGCCATGATGCACTCTCAGTGTGCCACGTACTAATTGCCTGCAGCCTACTTAACCAGGAGCGAAGGCGTCATTTTGGGCGTACCTCTCTCTCCCTTAGGGAAGTATTAGGGAACGAGTCATCAATCATCCAATCGGGACGGCTCTTCCGCTTCCTATCAGAAATAAAATTTTCTGCGATATATACCCCTCGGTAACGCGTTTTTATACCTCACCACATGAGAATCGTAGCACGGTATGATATTACAATTGTACTTAACCTCGTGACATGCAATTCTGGCTGACTTTTGTTTACATTTCACTGCCTGATTAACGATGATATGGGCGCTACATGACCGACGCAGTCGATGCGCCCCTAAACTCCAACAACCAACCAACCAACCAAGCTGCAGTGGTACGGCGTCGACCCGAGGTGGTTAATACAAATACAAAATACCTTACTGACCGGCGGCAGGTGGTGAGGGGGCGGCTCTTTATCCCTTCCGCTATCCCATGGTGTTCCTCAGGGATCCCTGGTTGGTCCCTTGCTGTTCAGCATCTTCATGAATGACCTGCCAGCATACCTTCCATACGGACGCCTGGTATCATATGCCGACGACACCCAGCTGCTAGACTGCACATCCTGATGAATTACCCGTTCTTAAATCCCGGCAGGAGAACACCATCCTTGCTATTCAGTCTTACTTCACATCCAACTCCTTGAAGATGAACTCCACTAAAACTACCCTACTGCTTGTCGGCACGACCCAATCCCTAAAAAAGCCACATCCTACCAACTCAACATTGGCAGTCACGTCCTAACCCCCTCGCCATTCGTGAAGATGCTGGGAGTCATCATTGACCGCACCCTATCCTGGGAGGAGCACATATCCTACGTTGTCAAAAAGTGCAACTCCACCTTGTTCTGTCTCCACAATATCCGTCACCATCTCACACCTGAAGCACGCAAACTCCTAATTCAGTCTCACGTCTTTCCATACATCCTATACTGCCTCACTGTATGGGGCGGGGCTGCCCAATGTCACCTTGGACGAGTGCAGGTGATCAATTTCGGGGCTAGGATCGTCGTAGGGGCTCGTCGTCGTGATCATATCTCGCCGACAGTGGCAACGCTGGGCTGGCGCAGTGTCCGTGACCTCATCACCCACCGCGACAACATCGCCGTGTTCAGAGCCCTGAATGATCCGCGAACCCCCGAGGCGATCCGTTCTCTGTTCCGCCGGCGGTCGGATGTCTCCCGGCGCTCCACTCGTGCGACGGTGGCTGGGGCACTGGAGCCACCGCCTTTCCGCCTCAGCATGTCACGTAGAACCTTCTCCTTCCGGGCAGCCTCGGCCTGGAACCTACTGCCCCCGGCCACTTCCGCTTCTCGGACACGGGGCGAGTTCGTCGCGATGCTGAACAACGTCTTATAAATTGACTTCAGTGTTCGGTTTTCCCCTGTATCCTATTGTCTTGCCGCTTTCATTTTTGCTCATGTTTGTGAAATGTATCTGGCTGTATTCTGACACAAACCAAATATTAATCCATTTTATGGAATCGGTTTGTTAAATCTCGCAAATACAAAATACTATTTTCGCCCGGGAGGCCTGGAACTAGGGGCCCCACATGTCGGCCTAGGGGCCCCACATGTCGGCCTAGTGGCCCATATATCGGCCTAGGGGCCCCCTATATCGGCCCAGTGTCCCTTCATATTGGCTCATTGTCCCTTCATATTGGCCCAGGGGCACTTCATATCCGCCCAGTGACTCTTTATAACGGCCCAGGGCCCCTTCACATCGGCCCAGGGCCTTCACTGGTTGACCGGAGGTCCCGTGGATCGCCAAATTTCTTGTGTGCTTCGTCACGGCCCAATGTCGAAACATGTGTTTAACGCTTGAGCCCTTCAGAGGCGAAAGGGGAGGGGTATGCCCCCTCTGGATCCGCCACTGAACATGACGTGCAGACTGATATTCGTTTTGATCACTGTACATTGTGTATGTACCCCGAATGTGTGACGAAGTTCCGACTCAAATAACTCAGCTGTTTATAAACGTCATTGTTAGCTGTTATGCTTATGCTGATCGGCACGGCAAGGACTGCCCGTGTGCCAACTTTGAAGAAAATATAAATAGTCTGACCTCAGTGAACCTGACCGTTGACCGTGTATGGTTAGGACGCGTCAGCGATCAGCGCGTCGTGTGTCAATTTTGAAGGCACAATTGAACGCGCACAATGCGTGCCAATTTTGAAGGAAATCTGAGTAGTCCCCTCTTCAGCGATATGCAATGAATATGAAGTTAAATGTCAATATGGGCATGTTGCTAACTTGACGGAAGTCCACCGAGGATGCTTGGGCCACACCGATGTTTTCCTAAGACTTACGTAACATTTTTATCTGCAGATAAGTCGTTCACATATCGACGTGAAACAATTTCATTCTGCTCTTCGTATTTTAAACATTGTGTTAGCGGCCTCACATTACCTATACATGTAGGTGCGTGAATCCACAAATAAGCATAGGTATATAACACGCTTAAACATCTTATTGCGCAATAAGACAACTATGGACCAAAATACCATGCTAAAACGGCCATAATGGGCGTAGTGTACCCAATAATGGGATATTGAAATATAAAGAAAAACGTTTTGTCACATTTTTCGATCTCGAAAATAGGAATACCAGCCGAAATCCCAGTTCCTACGGTTGTTCCACCCTCACTCCCACCACGCACCCATTGAGGAAATATTGGCTATACCTGCAGGTCAGACCCTGGGCCCGACTGATTCATCCCATAAAACGACATCGCTAGTCTAAAGTAGAGGGACCGCTTTAAGTTGAAGCGAGGCTGTAATAAATCGGAGGTGAAGAGGCGGGGCGTCGGAGGTTGAAAAGCGAACGTTTCAGGCAACGTATTCCTCGACTGTGTGGGACAATACCCACAGGAAAATGACTGGGGGACGCTCCTCCCATATCCATCACGATGGCCCTGTCGTTGGATTTAGCGATGAATGGTGTGGTAGAATGTCAACCGACAAGTCTCGCGTATCGAATGTGCTATCAAGAGACCTCAGAAATGCGAAATAAAGAACATGCCTGCGTAGTACTGGTCTTTTCATACCGCAATGACATTTATTATCTGGCATTCGATGTGTCGTAGTCAAGTAATGTGCCTTATAATCAACACGAATTAACATTTTCCGTGTTTGTGTGTTCAGTGTATTTGCGAGGAACCCATCCATATCTTCGGACACTTGAGCCATCCCAATCATTTTCATAAAGCGACACACCCGGGTGCAGGTCAAAACTTGTTTTTTGTTTGTGTAGATGTCCAGCTTTATTAGCCTGACACATGTCATACATGATAGCAACCCGAAGCATAACAAGTGGGTGTCAATAGCAAGGTATCGTGACGTGCAACACACTAATATTTGTTACATGTCCCCCTTGGTTTTAAAGCGACGCGGAGGTGTTGCAGCTCACCATATACGCACAAATACGGCGAAATGCCGTGGTCGCGCGACGGTTACGGGAACATTCCATCATAACTAGTAAAGATATATATATATATATATATATATATATATATATATATATATATATATATATATATATATATATATATATATATATATATATATATATATATATATATATATATATATATATATATATATATATATATATATATATGTACTAGTTAGGATGGAATGACAAATTGTGAGAACACAGAGCAATGGGAGCACAATTTTATTAACAACGTTTCGGCTCACGTCTTTCTCAAGCTAACACCCGGACAATTTTCATCATCATCATCTGGGAGTTAGCTTGAGAAAGGCGTGAGCAGAAACGTTAATAAAATTATGCTCCAATTGCTGTGTTCACACACACACACACACACATATACATAATGTGTGCTCGTGTGTGTGTGTGTGTATGTGCCGTTGAACACGCAGATATTCCCTTCCAAAGAAGCTGATCAATACGTCACAATTTATTTGTGATGAGAACAATTTTGCCGTTCAAGGGTACGACACATCACTCACAAATCAAATGAAATACATTGCCAAGTTGACAAGGTAACCATCTCATTTCGCAATAGGCGTGATCTGTGGTAGACGAAACCACCATCGTATTTCACGCCACAGGTAACCCTCGCTCAGCATGTGCGATCATGTTCACCGTGTTTGTTCCATACGACGGGTCGATCGCGATCAACCACGTGGTCATGTTCCACGATTCTCGACGCTACGATCTCTTTTTAGGATTCTGACGCTACGGTTTATACATCCGCTGACGCTGTGGGTACAGCGTCCCCGTTCGCTCACTGATGTTGCACTGAGTAACTGATGTTACTCCGAATCGATTCGGTTCTAGGGCTCGCTCACATCGACGCTGCAGTCAGAAGACGCTCCTTGGCACTACCGACCGTTTGACATGCCCTCAGTGACGATGCATCCGCATCATGTTGACTAACTGACTGTGCGGACGATAAGCGCACGCCCCGCGACGCTTCGCCTGTGGGATGTCAGCGCAATGCTGGTGCCGCCGTGTGATTTCCGCTCACTGGAGATATGTCTGTATGCCATGCGTTCACTGAAGCTGGACATGTGTTCACTGAAGCTGGCATCATATGACGGTGCCAAATGATTCTGCAGCCGCATGGCGAGTGATGGCAGGCGCGTACACCGCATAGCGCACACAGGCTGCACCTGCCGGGCACGGTTCAGCTGTATAAGTTAGGTCACAAAGACAAAAACAGACACAATACGCAGTATTATTCATCTTGACACGAGGGATGGTGGAAAGAAACATACAATGGAATATGGGATATGGACATAATATCGAACATATGAATATCAGCATTGTTTCCATGTCAACCACATCCCGCTCTGGATAGCACAACGTGGATGCTGATTGCATCGCTGCCGAAAGTCGGAAGAAAAACGTTTTCTGGAAAGTGAGATGAACGTATGAAACACATATTTGTCATGTCCATAGCTATGAAGTATACAGGTGACCTTAGCTGATATCATACGGCATTTGGGATTATGTTGAGACACACAAAGGCGAATCACAGAGGAACACTGTGGTCTCTTTGAGGATGATATAAGCGAGGCAGAATAGTTTGTACATTAAAAGAAGTAGGCTAATAAACAAATAAGCCCGAAATTACATCCACAAACACGCTTATATATATATATATATATATATATATATATATATATATATATATATATATATATATATATATACGACTGTACAATATGAATTAGGGCAATGGTACAAAACACAAATTATGTTGAGGTTGTCTGATACCATGATACATTGATACCATACAACATTTTGGATTTTGTTTAGACACACAAAGACGAATCACAGTGGATCACTGTGGTTTTTTTTAGGATGGTCTGAGCAAACCCATGGACAGGTGGTGCCATTCTGATGGGAATAGGGCACTTCTCTGGGAGATTTCAGTGCACCCCCGCCCCAGTGAACTGATTTCAGCCAAAAGACACCAAAAGGCACCCTGCCCCCACACAAATTTATGGATCAACTTCTGCAGAATGCTAAGGCATCAGCAACAGCCAGTCACAGTCTGAGGCCGGACCAACGGGCATGGGCTTCTCCGCTTCTTACGTTCGGATCGCGTCAGAATCTTCGCAATATTACCCCGATACGAGTGTGCTTTAGGGACGCTGTGATATATGAGTCATTCGTGTAGGAACCTTGGGGTGACATTTGGTCGCCACATGTCGTGGGATTCCCATGTAGCTGTCGTGGTCCGCAAGTGCACTGGATTCCGTATGGCCCTGAGCCATCTGCGGCACCATCTGCCAACCAGTACCCTCTTCACTATAGTCAATAGCCTAGTTATATCCAATATCCGCTACTGGATATCTGTTTATGGGAACGGGTCGGCAGCAAACATCCACAGACTAGACAAAATCATTAACTTTGTCACTAGAGTCGTGTCAGGTCTACGGAAATTTGATCATATTTCTGATGCCCGTAACGAGTTGGGTCTTCTCACCGCAGCTGATCTGCATCTATTTCACAGCCTTACTTTGCTCCACAAGATCATTCTGACGGGTGAGCCAACGCACATTGCCGGTCAAATCTCTGCAAACTCTACCCTGCGAAACCGTCATACGCGTGCAGACGACCACCTGCACCTACCAGCCATACACAGAGAGGCGGGCCGCAGGATATTTCTCTATTCGTCTGTCTTCCACTACAACAAACTCCCTACTGAAACAAAAACATTGAAGCTGTACTTCAAGAAGCGCGTACGAGCTTATCTCCACGAGCAACACTAGTCACAAACAAAACTTACAAAATATATTTGTGTACACCATGCACTCACATTTAGTCCATCGCTTTCATATCACTTCAATAACCTACTCGTTTACAGCTCGTGTTGCAAGCACGGTGTGTGTAGTGCAGAGAGTGATATGGGTATTGTATTATGTTGGTGTATGAATGTTTGTTGCGCGTGTGTTCCCACTATTGACCACAAATCTATCCTTTCTTTGTAAATATCTGAGTTATACCCAGACTGTCCATAATAGCCACTATACGTGGAGGGCATGTATTGTGAAATAAATAAATAAATGAAATAAATAAATTGGCACATAATAATAACCTTGGGCTCTTTTACAACACATTCAGCTGCTAGGTCATATAGCATTACCGATCTCTCATTGTGCATTATAAGATCCCATCTAAATGTTTTGAAACCAATCTCCATAGCATGGCATGGGCCAATGGTAGGCCTTGACATTGTCTGCTGATCAACTCTCTCCTTTTCCCATCGGTCAGATGTTGATTTTTGTCTTGATATCTTTTTATATTCCATTCTCCCAAATTGCCCACACTCACCCCATTGGTATTTTGTATGTGTTGAATGGGGTCATTATGAGTGACCACCAGGGATGTAGTGTTGTATAACTTTGAGGGGAATGAGTTATATAATTATGACTTACAATTCCCTCAATGTTGGCTTTGTCCCCCCCCCTAATTTCAACTTTCAACATGGGCCATATGGAGTGTGCCCCCAATCTATTTGGGCCAGCCCATTGCCTTCATGTATTTTGCCCCCCCCCCCAATAGTACTGTCGATATGTGAAATAGTTGGAAGAATTGTGGGTTTGATGATGCCAGCATGAAATTTTTATGCCTGAGCACGAAATTACATCTTACAAATGTACTTATTGTCGGGTAGTTTTTCCCTGGCCGTGGGGAATCTAGGGTTTTGAACTCGGCGTTGACGATATTAAGACTCCCGGAATAAAGTGATACGTGATGACGACGGAGTTTGGTTTGAAGTCGCCTACACCTGAGCCGTGACGGGCGAGCCCTCGCTCGCTCGACCAGAAAACGCTCGTTCTGTTGGGGACCTTCTTCCTGACGGTCTCCGGGGGATTCTCCTTTATTTCCATCAGCACACACATATATAAACACGAGTCGACCCACGCAAACACATCATCGGCGTACAAACCGCACTCTCATTGGCCGACTCAATATGACGCGCTAGTCAAATGTGTCCCGGGATCTGATTGGCTGCCAGTGTCGGCGGCCATCGCCCCGGCTGGATGCTTCTGTGTCGGGATTCGCCAGAGGTCGTGGGGTCGTCGCTCGTGCACTCCCCGTCCGGGCGGTCGCACGTTGAGTCTGCAGTTTATGCAGGAGCGGTGTCCGGTGGTGCCGGGGCGACCGACGTCGGTTCGAGAAAGGCACCCGGCTGGTGGCGCCAATTGCTCGTGGTATGCGAACTCCTCGACACGAGCTCGGCTCTTATCGGTTATAACCTCGTAAGGTGATCTCATCACAGAGACTAACAATCGGACATTGGGAGCGGGACATGGATCTTATCTATGGTAGGTCGGATGGGCTGCATGCCTGACGTTCTTGAGGTGATAGCTAATGCTCGTGTTTTGGTACCTCACGCGGCCTTATCGCGGTGACACAGATAGTGCATTCCAGAGATTCTCGAACGGTCACATTAGCTTTAACATCCTTACATTATGGTAAATGTACGCGAGAGGAAATGTACGTAAGAGCAAATGTACGTATGGGATATGCACCTAACCAAATGTGCTTAAACCCAAAAGTACGTATGCCCAAATGTACGTACATTGACTCATACGTACATTTGCTGTTGCATCTTTTACGTTTACGTACTGTTGCGCTTACGTACATTTGCCCATACATACATTTGCGCTTACGTACGTTTGCGCTTAGACACATTTACGCTTACGTACATTTGCGCATACGTACATTTCCACTTACGTACATTTTCGCGCATATGTACATTTGCACTTCCGTACTTTTGTGCCCATATACATTTGCGCATACGTACATTTGCGCTTACGTACATTTGCTTTACGTACATTTGTCCGATTACCCATCGGACCAATTGCCAACTCACCCTCCCAGCCGCGGGCTAAACGCGAGCGTGCGGAGCGAATGGAACCCTATCTTGTCAGGACAGGTGGACCAGTACAGGCCAGCACTCCAACAACTGAGCTAGGCCAACAAATGAGCTACCAAGGCGGCGACATGCATTTTGAAGCGATTTCTTTACTCAGCATTTCACCCTTTAGCACTCAAATGAAAGGATTGACCTAGGGGAGAAAAAGATGAATCACTAACACCAAAGGCAAGCTATGGTTAGGTATTTGGGCTTCAGGGCGCTTCGACCAGAATTGACCATTCGCGAAAGCAAGCTATGGGTAACAAACCAATTCACTACACTGGAATTTTTTGTGCAGAATGCTGAAAAACAGTGCAAGTGCTTCCTAAATCATGAAGCACTACTTACATGCAGGTCCTGAACTCCAACTGATCTACCACTAACCACAATCATAAAACAAGTTAGACATAATTATCAGCTGTTTTCTTTTCGGAATGGGCAGTTCCACTTTACTCCTGTAGGTGGGAATATATCGAATCGAGTACCAAGTCAAACAGCATAATGTACGTGTTCTCATCAAAACATTCCTACGACACATCATGATGTGCTATGGCAATGTCAGCCATGCATTACAGTGAATAAGCACTACATATATTTATCATGTTTTGTACTTATAAGTCATACAAGTGTTAACACCATACATCATACACCATACAAGAGTGTTAGGTGAATGCATTACTCTAATTTGTCAGACACAGATGCACTAGACAAAACAATAACTTTGGGAGTTACACTACACTAAACCAAATATTTTCAGCATACTTTGCACACTGAAACCTGATGATATGAAATACTTTGAGGTCAGGCCCCTCAAGAAAATCCTGGCAGCACCCTTCTTAGATGTTACTATTTTTATTTACAGTGAATGTAGGATAAGTTGAAGAAGCATGCATATTTGATGTTTCTCTAACCCACCAAGCATGTCTGGAGATTGGGTAGGTTGGAGGAGGTCTGGATCCCCTGGCTTCATGAGTGATCTCACATGAGTCTTCAAAAACAGGTCAGGCTAGGTTAGGCTGGTGTTTTTAACTTCACATTTTTTTTCAGGACAAAAATGCCTTGAAAATTTCCCATTTAATAAAGAATTTATGTTCTTTGGGGGATTTAAGGTGCAATCACCATGTTGATAATACAGTAATTTGCATTCTAGCATGAAAGGTTAGGCCAGGTAAGACTAGACGTTATCCTACAATTTTTCTTTATTTTGAGCATTACTTCTTATGCTATATTACTGAACTCAATGCCCTTTTTGGGCAATATTTTGCCTCTGAACTGAAAAGTATACATTTGCAGAGGAAATGAGTGGTTGCATCATGTTAAACACATTTATAAACTTGCATTGTACAGAGAAATTCGAAGAAAATGCAAAAAATACCTTAAACTGAAATATCACAAATTTTCAGTGGGCTTCATGCCACCAGCACGAAATGGCCTGAGGAGGCCAAAGTGCCTAAGTTAACCAAAAAAGAACTTCATGCCAAAAACTTTTTGTTTCTTCACATCTGTATTTGGGTCAGGACCCACCACACTAGGAAAATCCTGGCTGCTCCACTGGTTCCACTCATGGTTAGGTGCAGCTCAGGTGAGCTTGACTTAGATAGAACTGATTACTGGGATAAAATAAAGGTTTGAGTTCCATTATGCAAATTTTTCGGCATTTAGGCGAGCTCCCACCGGGACGCCGGCTGATAGTCCTGGGCGACTTCAACATTCCTGAGCTTGGCTGGGTACTGTCTGCATCCGATTGGGCCAACCCGGTCAGGCTAAGACCAACGGCCAGAGCCAACTGCTTCCTGAAAGCGTGCGATTTCCACGGCCTGCGACAATACGTCACTCAAGCGACAAGAGCAAACAACATTTTAGACTTGGTACTCACTATGGACATTGCAGCAGAGACCTTCGTTCGGAAGGGAATCATAGACTCGGACCATGACGAGATCCAGGCTAAGTTTCTTCTGCCGAGGCCATCACCTCCAGCTGTGTCAAGATCGACTGCTTATAACTACGAGAGAGCAGATTTTGATTCATTGCGACGCTGTTTGGAACTTTTACCGTGGAACGTGCTGGATGACTTAGATGTTGACAATGCTGTTGAGATGTTTTACTCGTTAATCGAAGCTGCTATTCGTGATCATGTGCCAGTCGTGACTCCTCGCCGTAGACTCCCGCCCTGGTTTGACGGTGAGGCCAGGCGCGCACTAGCCGCGAAGCAATGTGCACATCGTCGAATGAAAAGGCACCCGAGTGACGGTGTCATTCGGCACGATTTCACAGACAAACGCGACTTCTTCAAACGTCTGATCGGACGCAGCTACTGCAGTTATCTGAGGGGACTAGTGGAGGATTTTAAGACAAACCCAAAGCGATACTGGTCATTTTTTTAATGTTTTAAAAGGAGTGGTTCTGTTCCGTCTCTGCTAGACGGAAACACGTTAATCAGCGATGACGTTGGACGCGCCAACCTGCTGAACAGAGCCTTTTCAGCCAAGTTCACAGCACGGGATGTAGCCCAGTACCCACCATTACAGGACTACGGATTGTCTAATCTCACAGACTTTCGGCCCTCATTAGAACAAATCCACACGATTCTCATTGGACTTGACCCGCACAAAGCATGTGGACCAGATAATATCAGCGCCCGAATCCTCCCACAGTGTGCTGACCAATTATGCGTTCCGCTGTACAACATTTGTATCCTCTCCATCAGGCAGGGAAAATTTCCGAACCGATGGAAAATGGCATCACACCAATATATAAGAAAGGCAACCGGAAAAATCCGACGAACTACCGAGCCGTTTCACTTCTTTGCCTGTGTGGCAAGATTTTAGAAAAAATCATTTACAATGTTTTGAGTGCTCACATTTTGCCAGTACTGACTGACACCCAGCACGGTTTTATTCCAAAAAGGTCATGTGCTTCAAACCTGGCAGTTTTCTTGAGACACGCCTGGGATTCGATCGCTGCTGGTTGCCAGACAGATGCAATCTATACGGACTACTCTTCGGCTTTCCAAAGTGTCAACCATAAGCTGTTACTATACAAGCTCGAAAATGCATATCATGTTTCAGACAAAATTATCTCTCTGATTCGCTCATACCTGACTGGTCGCCGCCAGCGGGTGATAGTCAACCGGGGCGGTCTCGGACTGGGCTGATGTCACTTCCGGTGTACCGGAAGGGAGCTTGCTGGCCCCTCTGTTATTTGCCCTGTTTGTGAACGCCTTGCCATCCAGGATTGACTCGGAATGTCTGATGTTTGCTGATGACGTCAACATTTTTAGGAGGGTAGCGTCTGTGGAGGACGCGACCCGCCTGCAGAGGGATATTGATTCCCTCTGCAAGTAGTCCGCAGACTGGATGCTATCCTTGAACCCTCTGAAATGTAGGTCATTCACAATGACTCTCCGTCGTACTCCTATGCGCTTCGAATATAAGGTACACAATACAACGCTGCAGCGTGAGACTGTGATGCGAGACCTGGGTGTGTACCTGGACAGCAAATTGACATTCGCACAACAAGTGGCAAAAACTGTGTCATCTGCGAACCGAGCTCTCGGACTGTTTATTAGATCAATGCAAGCAGGGGTTCCTGGCAGCAAATTCTCGAAAATTGCTCTGTTGGCGGCATATAACGCGAACATTAGGTCTCGCCTTGAGTATTGCCCCGTCATCTGGGCAGGCGCAGCCACAACACATCTGACCAGGATTGATAGGGTAGAACATAAATTTGTCATGTGGCTTGCTCAACACTGTAGTGCCACACCTCGACCGGAATCTCTACAATATCAGGACCTTCTTCGCTTTTATAACATGACGTATGTGTCAACTCGTCGCGTACAATCCGACATCATGTTTTTACGAAACGTTTTATGTGGCAGGACGGACCCATCAGTGTTATTGCAGAACTTTGGATTATGTGTCCCAGTCAGGAGAAATAGGCAACCTGTTTTATTTCATGTACCGTACGCACGTGTAGAAACCATTAGATGTGGCTTATTTAACAGATCATTAAGAGAAACGAACACATATTTAACGATGACACTAAGTGCGGACATATTCACGAACCCGCTGAATGCTTTTAAGACGCAGGTGGCTAGATACTGTGCTGCGTCACCCGCTCACATCTGAGCCGCGGAGCCATCGGGCATCGATGCAGTTCTGACAGTCGTTTGCCTGTTTGAACTGAAAACTGTTCACCTGTTCTGTTTACGTGTTTTTAGCTAATGACTTCTCTTGTAAAGGGCACAATATGCTGTTGGAGATTGTGGACAATAGAAATAAACAATACACAATTAGAACTGGTTTGACATTTTTCCAATCAACTGCCAATGCATAGGAACAAATAAGTGAAAAACGGATGGCACTGCCTGGCAGTGAGTCATGATAATCAGCACAGCTTTGTCTCTCATAACTCACAGCAGCATGCTTTCCTTTCACTTTTGGATTCAGTACAAGGCTAACCATGCAAAAAAAAATCACACTTCACGAATCACTCAGATCATATACCTAGGCAGCTAATTTACATGATACCTCAGAGGCAACTCATGCCACCATCGGATTTTTAGCAATGCAAAGGTCCAGTCAAGGTCCTGTGTTTGTGGCATGACACTTAACAATGTGCTGAAAATTGCTAATTGTTTTTACATAGCAAAAATATGTTGCATTGATTGGTTGTCAGACATTTCAGAACAGAAAACACCAATGCAGACAATTCTGATTGGTGCACTGTGCGACTCCAGAGAACATCGTTAAAACTGTCAAATTTTCCCACTATGGCAGTGATAAAATAATGGTTTTTCGTTGAGTGTGAGATGTCGAAACAAGTATAGTAGGATGTCGAAATTTGCCATGGAAGCGACGTCGCTGAATACGTTCTCTCAACACAATTTTAACCCAATAGCGTACTTATACGTGTACCCTTTTCGCTTGTTACCAGATACTTAACTTATGGATAACTATTTTAGCAATAACAAAACAAAACAAAACACCTATGCTTACCAACTGATATTGTATGACAGACCACATCATAGGTAATCCTCTTACCTGGAATTATGTTAAGAGTTGTTCGTATATCATGATTGACAATGGCGGGTATAAGCATGCTATTTATCATTGAGAAACTTTTATAAATAATGCATGAAGACATCATAGACATCATAAATAAACAAAATAAATTGTACAAGAAGTACTTAAAAAATTAAAGCATACAAAATAAATTAGACTACAAACAATATAGAAACATTTTAGTTCATATCTTAAGAGATGCAAAAAAAACTGTATTATCAAACAGCACTCTATCACAATCAGCAGGATAAACAAAAAACTTGGAACATCCTAAATGAACTCATTGTCTCTATTGGAGAAAGGCTAGGACAAAAAATAGTACCTACAGAAAAAGATCCTACTGAATACATAGCTGAACCTACCTATGCAACGTTTTCTGATAATATATGTACCAATGAAGCTCAAGTAGAATCAATTATTAGGAACTTGAAATCTGTTGGAGGTGGCATAGATGGAATCAACACAAAATGTTAATGCTTACATATCAAAGTATATTGCAACAGATTACCCATCTATTTAATATCTGTCTACAACCTGGAATATTTCCTGACGATTTTAAGAAAGCAGTTGTTGTACCTATATTCAAGGCAGGAGAACATCATAAATTCACAAATTATAGACCTATATCTTTACTCCCTATCTTCTCTAAAATTTTGGACAAATATTATTCCTATCCTTCATCATATTTGGAACTAAACAATGTACCCTTTTGAATTTGGCTTCAGAAGAAATCATAGCGCATACATGCCCATTATGCATTTATATAATGAAATTACGATGTCCATTGAAAACGGAGATATTTTCTGTGATTTATATATTGATTTATTGTTGTTATTTGGGTTTAAGGGTGCTTTTATATATTGATTTAAAAAAGGCCTTTGACACAGTTGGCATAGACATACTAGTTGTCTAGTTGTCTCTAAATGTAACAAAGACAAATTATCAAATATATTCTGGAACTCCCAGTAATGACATAGATATAGTGATCAATTTGGAAAAAGTGACCAGAAAACAACAAATCAAGTATCTTGGCATAGTGCTGGATGAAAAATTGACTTGGTATGGGCACATTGATTATGTTAGAGCCATAATTAGTAGAAACTTGGGTATTATGGGGAGGGCAAAATATTTCATAACAAGTGAAGAACTGGAATACTTATATAACTCCTTAATCCTTCCCTATATAAATTACTGCGCTGTGATTTGTGGTAATAATTATTCCACAAGATTAGACCAAATTATAAAATCCCAGAAACGTACATTACGAATTATTCATTATAAACATTATACATATCCTACAAATGAGTTATTTATCAAGTACAACATATTTTTTTTTTTTTTTTTTTAAATAAAATTTTAATTCCCCTACCTATTAATAGGTAGGCAGGAGTGCCCTTCCATACCCGTGCGACCTAATTACGTTAAATTCCAGGGATGAGAAGTAGGTCATGGTAAGCAAGTCAAGTTAGGTCACACCACTCCCTGCTCCTGTTTCTTGCTGGACAGATCCTGCCACCAGATATTAGTAAAAGATGTTCCTGAAGCCCTCTCAGGCAATTAGCAATGCTAGTAACGTCTTCGAGGGCTCCAGAAAAAAAACTGCTATAGGTGTTAATGGGGAAATAATATAAAATCCCTAATCTTGTACGTACATCTCCTAAACTATTACTACACTAAGGAGAAAGGAGAAAGGACAAACGAAGTATGAAGAAAGAAGAAAGAAAGAAAACATGATACTTAACGAAAATATCCGAATAAGACAACAAGATCACCATGCATAGCACAACCTTATCACCGACATTCATTGGACAAGTTCATATTTTCTAGTAATGTTTTGCCTGATGTGTTTTTTCAAAATGATTTTACTTCTAGGTACATCTTCAATTCTATGGAAGTGAGAGCAGATTATTTTATTCCAGGCTTTTGGTGCAATAAAGAGTAATGAAAACATCCTGTAATTGATATCAGAAAAGGGTATTTGAAATATTGAAATATTGAAGTTCACTGATATGGTGCAGGAACAAAACATATTAAAACTGCACAAATTTGTACATAATACATTGCCATGTGCTATGGCTGACTTCTTTCAATATGCAACAACTACTAATACAAGAATCATTTAACACTTCTCTATACAATTTACTTTTTGACAATATAGGCTGTTTGCTATTACATACTCTGCACCAAAATCCTGGAACAGTGTAATTTGCCAAATATTTCCCAGAATAGAACAGGTGCCAAGGAAAAAAGATGTGCTGAAGAAATGTCTTAGACGTTACTTTATGTAATTATATAAACCAAACAAAAACTGATGACAGAATCTAGGCCACATAATTCATAAAGATAACTTTTAAAAATTATACCTTGCCATAGAGGATGTCATTGTTGATGATAAATGGCAACACATAAAAGTATGATGTGCCTGAATGAATGTTTTTTTTTTTTTCTTTTTTTTTGTTATGGAGGATTTTGTTAGGTTCGTATTCACCCATGCATATTCTGCATGAGTTATCTTTGTCTGAATGCCTTAATATTTTCTGTACTCCCCCCTTACCCTTCATCTTGTGACCCTGGAAATTCCATGGGCGCCACTAGCTTGCTACATGTCCACGGTTTCCCCAGGGTCTCATTTCCTTTCTACTAATTGGTGGTAGTCTAACTGCAAAAAGAAAAATAAAATACAGAAGGGATGCAAGTTGTATTGGCACAATCACATTCTGTTGTATCTCTTGCTTGCATCCCGAGGCACCCATGTGTTGGCTGTCCTGAGATATGGGCAGCTCACCAAAGGAAGCCCCACATTGAAAGACCCAATGAAGGTGCATACAGCCAAATAGGATAGGCTGCTGCTGCATCTGATATGGGGATGACAATTTAAAAAAAGAAGACACATCAAGAAGCATGATGTCGATACTTCTTTGGAAGGGATGTCGATTCCATGTTTAAAAAGTGTTATATTCCACCCTATTTCATGAGTAATTTAACACTGCACTATGTGGTGGCTCAAAAGCAAGTTTCTGGAGATTCCTCAGCTGGAGTCAGAGTAACTGGATAATATTTCATTCAGTGTGCAGGCACATAGTCTTGCAAGTAGTCTTGGCACATAGTTGTATGCCTCTCTGGTGGTTGGGCTTGAGTGAAGTGTGTGAGACTGGTCTGGCTGTTGGCTGCTAGTGGTCAGTTTAAGTGGGAACCATAAGTCAAATAACCAGCTCTTTTGTGGGTATGGTTCTGTTTGTTGATATATATATATATTTATATATGTTCATCCCACATTTATGTCAGAGTACATGTGAAGCCCATCCTATCCACTATGCACCTGAAGCGCAAACATGTTCAGATATAAAATATCTGAAGAAGTGCCTTAATTCCCACCCTGTCACTCAGATCAATGCAAGCTGATATCTTCAGGTACACTAGTCCTCCAGATTGAAAAAATACAGATATCAGATAGGCAGTGTAGTGTATGTAACAGGAACTGATGAAACTGAACTGAAAGTGTACCCTAAGCATAATTTATATGCTTTCTATGCTTATAGTAGCCACCACATCTGCTAAGACAGTTGTTACTCAAGATTTATAATGTGAGTTCAGCAAAATGAAACATAAAGAAGTAGAGCTACTCTTCAAGTTTGATCTAGTATGTTATAATGGTTAATCTATTCAGCATATTCCTACAACAATGTAGAGATTTGAGTGCAATGCAGCTTTAAATGTAGCCATGTTTGTTAAGGTTACTACATGATCAGGTAATGAATTACATGTGGCACAGTATCTGAGGCTAAAACTATTTTCTTACAATCCACTGATGCACATCTGTGAGCCAATTTCAAGGAATATCCACAAGTGCTCACCAATGGTGACAGCACAAATGTATGGTGCCATCAATATTATCAAATATGTATAAACCAATGGCACCATCAATATTATGTATGTAATATTGATGGCAGGATGGCCATGAAAAATCTTCCGACATGTGATAATGTCTGCTTGAATCAGACTGTAATATTGCAGATTAAGGTAACTATGATAAAAGTTTTACACACATCTTAACTCCATGAAGCAAAGGCATTATTTTTGGTTAAGTTAGGCTAGGCACGGCTTTTGTTGTAAGCTAGAAAAATAAGAGGAAATACAAAATTGAATCTTTTCTTCAAGAACAGTTCAGGCTGGCTTAGGTTTGGTTAGGTTTGTTTTTTTAGTTGAACATTTGAGAACAAAATTTGCAACTTTTCCATTTAATTAAGAAGAGATGCTGCATGACCACTACAGTCAATGCTCCCCTAAACCCAAATAAAAAAGAATGTGTTTTCTCACATGGATAGGTAGGATAGGTTAGGAAAGGTTATGTTACATCTTTTCTTTATTTTTAACATTACTTCTTATGGTGCATAATGACCATATCTCTCCAGTCAGCATGCACTGTATAGCATATTCCAGCAGACACCATCTAGACGAATTGGTGTAGTTGGTTCAGGAGTTTCCTTTCTGTACAGGTCGTGTGGGTTTTGAATCTCAGAGTGGCTTTGTTTTTAACCTGATCACAGTCATTGATCATCAGGGCTGTTAGTTAATATTGCACTTTTGATTATTTTACACTATCATATATGTTGCCTAATGTACTAATATTTGTATTTAGAAGTGAGGAGGGGAAATACTCAATTAAATCATGGTCATGCAATGAATGTCCATCTTGACCTCCAGAGCAAGCCAAGATTGATTACAGCAAAGCTATCAGGAGTGGATTCAGGAATTGTCATGGGCTCCCAGTTTAAAACTATGCATTTGCATAGGAAATGAGTAGCACATCATGTTCAGCACATTAATAAACATTACATTAAAAAAGCACTTCCCAAAATTCAGAAATTACATTCAACAAATTTCCCAATTATCCGGTCATACAAGCCATCATGACTTGGCAGTAGGTAACCAGTGTAGGTATCTAGGGGAAGAGGGAGATATCTGAACACGTTCTGTTTCCTGAACACCTACCTTGGATGTCTCCCACATCATGTTCAGTGCATAAATAACAAAAAGATGGTGATATTCATAAATGATGGACCTGTCTCTACCAAAATATGAAGGTATGATTGCATAGTTCTACCTATTCTTTGTGTAGCTCTATGGAGCTTGCAAAGTTCACAGGCACCATTTTAGTTAGTTAGTTATTTGGGCTTAAGGGCACACACCATTTTAGGCTTCCAAGATAAGTTTACTTAAGGAAACCATAAGGAAGTGACTTTAAATATTTGTTTGCAATTACACCAGCATTTTTAGTCACTACTAATAGCTCATACCATAACACTACACACAACAGTTCAAATTGTACAACAGCTACAGTGAAGTAATCCTGCACAACATTTTTGTGTTCATAATATAGCACACCACTACACAAAATAATGATCTGCTATAAAGTTGCTCTTTGCATGTGGTTAGAGGATTTTGATTGAAAGGAACTGTTCGAATATGGATAACTTGTTCATTTTTGTGTTCAGTAAACACATTACAATTACTGGTACAGCCATACAGAAGCCACAGTAGAGCTATATGCTGCATAACGCCTTAAGTGTTGAGAAAACCCTTCTTCCACTACATCTTTTTGACCCTGTGAGATACCGGCCAGAATGTCTGTGATATACTTGTACTTCAGTTTGATGTAGGTAGGTCCCAACCTACCTACTTGAATTCAGGAACTAAGCCCAGTTAAGCTAGTTGTTCATTGCCGCAAATCAAAGTACCTACCTGCGGCAGAACCTCATTCAAGGGTTCAGCAACAACCCCTTAAAAATTTCATCATTATCCAACCGCAGGAGCGCTTTCAAAACATCTCAATAGAACTCGACGGTGCCTGGCAGCCTGAGCATGTCCGATTACCAACGGTTTTTCCTTTATTGCAAGAAGTCAATAGGAATTGTGGTGATTTATTAGCTGAGAACAAATGGCAACAATTTTGAAGCAATTTGTAGCATTGTAGCACATGTCCTGCCATCTGTCGGCACGCGAGTAAGCTCTGGTGCCGCTGAGCGTTTACGGTGTCATCTAGCGGTTGAATGCAGAACTATTTTTGGTACTTATGACCTTTGGTATTTGTGAATCCACCCTGACTGGGGAATTTTGAAGTTATCTGGCAACTTTTGGTACTTATGAAACCAAATCTGGCATATTTTGGAACTTATGAACTTTGGTACTTGTGACTCTTGGTACTTATGAATGCGCCCCGGTTTTACAGTTTTACAGCGGGGGGGGCGGCGCTAAACAAATCGGTTTTAGAGGGGGCCCCAAAAAAAAAAAAAAAAGGGGTTTTTAAAGGGAAAATATTCCCCCCCCCCCCGCCCCTCCCCCCTCCCCCCCAATCCTTTCCTAAAAAAAAAACATTCCAGATATGAACTAAAAAAGTACACCGAAGAACATTTATTATTCACAAGATTTGATTTCACTCAATTTTCTCAGCTTTTTCATTCACAAAACTTGTTTCTTGGTGGTGAGAATAAAACGATTTTAGACTGATTGTTTTCGTATAATTTTCCTTAAACCATTTTATATTCCGAAACCTATATCCCAGTACGCGGCAGGCAACAAATCAGTCGGTGCACGAGCGTCCTACTCGTGGGGTGTGTTGTTAATATTTATTAGTTGTGCGGCGTGAGCATGTCGGCAGTATCAGGTATGGATTTATAACTTGGTTGACATCGATTAAGTGTACTTTTGTTATCATTTTCTGTACCGTTGCTCAGGAAATTGGCTTATAACCGCATCCTTCGCTAATTTAACCACAGCGCCAATTTGTCATCTGGCAGTCATCCGTCCGTCCGCTGCCAGATACCGTAGAGCTGAGTGCAGTCTCGACGTAAATTAGAAAGCGTATTGCAATTTGCTGATATTCGTAAGTTTAATTCTACTTATTTCAGCAGCGTCCATAGTAAAACACATTTTGTTATTAAAACTGATGCGATAATTATATTTGGTGGTCGCTTTTAATTTATGCAGATCACTATGCCGGGTCTTCTCCCTCTATCTTGTTCCTGAGACCACGGGACCTGGGAGCAAAGTTCCGCTGTAAAACCGACTAGTGTGCGCAAATCCATAGGCGTCAAGGGCTGAAGCCGGGTGGAGGAATGGTGCCCCAATGAAAATTGGTGCCACTCCGGCCGGGAAAAGGTGACATCTGAGAAGACTTGAGTGCATCCCCGTCGGGTCGGCGGTTCAGGGGTTGTGTTCGGAGGCTGTGGCAAGGGTTGTGGTTTAATTCCAAATTTATCCCTACGATGTTCAGTATTAGTATTTCAGTTCAAGGTAATCATGAGACAGGTTACTTACTTCTTTACTTCATGTTTTACTTCCATGAAGCAAAAAGGGTTATGTTTGGTTAAATTTTGCTAGGCTTTTATTGTTGGCTCCACAAATTGGGGCCAAGTAAATTTGCAGTTTAATGTAGGTAATTTCTGATTTCTTTGAAATTATTTTTTAGTGCAATGTATGAATGTGTTGAACATGATGTGACCACTCATGTTCTCTGCAACTGCATTCCCAACTGCATTTGCAGTTCAAGTTGGGAAGACAAATTACACCCAAAAATGGGTTTGGAGTTTAGTCATATAGGGAAAGAAGGGGCGAGGGGGTTGAGCACTTAAGACATCATGCAACAAATAGCTCTACTGCTGCTCCTGTATGGCCAAACCAGTAATTGTCCTGTGTTTACTGCACACAAAAATGAACAAGCTATCCATATTCAAACAGTTCATTTTGATGAAAATCCTCTAACCACCTGCAAAGAGCAACTTTAAAACAACCAATTATGTTGTAGTGGTGTGCCATATTCTGAACATGAAAATGTGGTTCTGCAGGATTACTTCACTGTAGCTTTTGTGGTACAAGTTATTAATTGCTGCTAAAAAATACTGGTATAATGGCAAATAATTGTTAGAGGTTACTTCCTTATGGTTTTCTTTAGCAGATTGTTCTTGGAAGTCTAAAAATGGTACCCACAGACTTTGCTAGCTCTGCAAAAAAAGAATCTGTAGAACCATGTGATCAGACCTTCAGATTTTGGTAGAGAACGGTCCATTGTTTATGAATACCACCATCTTTTTGTTATTTACACACTGAACGTGGTGCAGGAGACGTCCAAAGGTAGGTGTTCAGGAAACGGAAAATGTTCAGATACCCCAACTTCTCCTAGGTACCTAGGTACCTACCCACCTAGATAGGTAGGTAGCATAAAGCGTGATGTTTGAAATATAGAACCTAACCTAGTCTAACCAGTATATATGTCGATCTAGGTAAAATTGGAATTTTGGGGATTTTTTCAATACAGGACATTTTAACATAAAAATGATGATTCCACCACTAATTTTCTCAGCAAATGATTACTTTTCAGTTGGCAAACAAATGATCATTATCAATCATAGTCTTCACTGGAAATATAGCACATAGTGTATATTTATCCATACCTGGTGTGTCACAGATGTGATAAAGAAGAATTTCAACACTTCATGCACCCAATTTAATACTCTGACATCAAAAACCTTATATTTCTGCCTCCATTCAACATTTATTTCAGAGAATGAATACTCTGAACCTGATGTGTCCGCAGCCAAGGCCAGAAGTTCCTTGCGATGCTGTATTATTTTATTTTTCATATATTTGATGACGTCTTGACCGAAAAATGTTTTTCGGAAAATTCTGGTTAGGTTAGGTTAGATTAGATTGAATTATATTAGATTATATTATACTATAATATAATATATTTTATATATTATGCTATGTAATCTTAGTCTAGGTTAGGTTATTTTTCTCTTATTTATCTATTCATATGTAATTTTTGAACTCTTGGCTGTAAGCAGAACACAGCAGTGTTCTCCAATATATGCAGTAACAATATGCAGTGTAAGAATGGCAGATAATGTAGCATAATATAAAATATATTGTATCATACAGACATAAAGACATAAAAGATCAGTGCAACTATGAGCCACAAGGGCCCTTCTTGGTTGCACTTTGGACACTGAACCAGTTGCTCACCAAGTCTGTTGATCAACCCTCCCTGGAATACAGAAAAACAAGCCCCCTATTCTTATAATGATGGTCCATGCCATTTTTAAAGATGTTCAGCATGTTGCTACTGACAATGGTTCCTGGCAGCTGGTTCCAGTGTTCTACTACCCTGTTGGTGAAGAAAGACTGTCTTAAAGTCATAAAGTATTAAGGCTTAATAAGAGCCACAGGGGCCCATCTGGGTTAAGCCTATCTAGAAAAGGTACTAGAAATGTACATACTCTCACCCCAATCAATCCCTTATCCAAAGTTCCTAGGAAGCTATATATCCCAGCCTATCTAGCACCTCTCACTTGCTACCGCATAACACCCTCAACAATCACAAGCTCCTCCCATCATACCCATCGTGCCACCATAGACAATCTCATCAGCATCACATCCCGAAGGAAGGTGCCGAATCCACTGCTAGGCACACCCCACACAAATTCATAAAGCTTTCAGGCTTAATAAGAGACTCACTTGCTATTGCATAATACACTCAACAATTACAAACTCCTCCCATCATACCCATTGTGCTACCATAGACAATCTCATCAGTATCACATCCCAAAGGAAGGTGCTGAATCCACTGCAAGGTACACCCTATATAAAGTTCTAAAGCATTTAGACTTAATAAGAGACTCACTTGCTATTGCATAACACACTCAACAATTACAAACTCCTCCCAACTCCCATCTCCTCCCTGTCGATCAACCCTCCCTGGAATACAGAAAAACAAGCCCCCTATTCTTATAATGATTGTCTATGCCGTTTTTAAAGATGTTCAGTGTGTTGCTACTGACAATGGTTCCTGGCAGCTGGTTCCAGTGTTCTACTACCCTGTCGGTGAAGAAAGACTCTTAACCTTGTCCTGCTGTGATTTACTTTAATGTTGAATTGATGACCTCTAATTGCATCATTTCTGTTAAATTCAAACATTTCCCTGAGATATCCATGTTTCTGACCATGAACAAATTTAAAAACCTCGATGAGATCTCCTCTCAGCCTTCTATATCTAAGTGAAAACATATTCAATTTCTTTAATCTTTCCTCATATGCCAGGTTGCCGATACCATCAACCATTTTTGTTGCCCTCTTTTGTACTCTCTCTAAAAGCCAACAATCTTTCTCATAACTAGGGGACCAAGCTTGGACACAGTATTCCAAATGTGGCCTGACATATGCACAGTAAAGCTTCCTGATGACCTCCTCACTTTTGTATGACACATTCCTCTGTATTGCCCCAAGCATTCTTAGTGCCTTCTTCCTGGCTTCTTTGGTCTGTTCTGATGCCCCCAATTTTGTGTTCAAAATAACTCCTAAGTCCTTCTCCTGCTGAGTCACAGATAGTACTTGGCCACCCATCAAGTATGGAGCCTTCATATGCTGCCTACCTACATGCATGATACCTACATAACCTACATACCTACATACATACATACATACTACCTACCTACCTGCATCTTAACCATGTCCTGCTGTGATTAACTTTAATTTTGAATTTACCTCTAATTGCATCATTTCTGTTAAATTCAAACATTTCCCTGAGATATCCCTGTTCCTGACCATGAACAAATTTAAAAACCTCGATGAGATCTCCTCTCAGCCTTCTATATCTAAGTGAAAACATATTAAATTTCTTCAATCTTTCTTCATATGCCAGGTGCAATACCATGGACCTGAAGCTGCATCATTAACCGTTTATGGGGTACCTTGTCAAAGGCCTTACTAAAGTCAAGATATGCTACATCAACCTGATTTCCCTGATCAAATTGTTCTGTAGCAAAATTCAAAAAGTCCAAGAGATTTGTGAGACACGATCGCCCTTTTCTAAACCCATGTTGAGTATCTTGAATCAATCTGTTTCCTTCCAGAAAACTAACTATTCTATCCTTGATAATTGATTCGAGCACCTTGCAGATTAGGGATGTGAGGCTTACTGGCCTATAGTTTTCAACTTTCCCTCTTTCTCCTTTCTTGAAAATAGGAACTACATTTGCCCTTTTCCAATCTGTTGGAATTTCATTTTGTCAAACTGATCTACAAAATGTTATACTAAGTGGAATTGCCAGTTCCTTTTCAGCTTCCTGCAATACCCTAGCATAAATTTCATCAGGTCCTGCTGCCTTGTTTGGCTTTATTTTTCTGATATAATTGAAAACATCACTATCAATGAAATCAACATCGTGTATCTGATCACCTGTCACTGAACTGTCGTTCACGGTTGGCAAATTAGTCACATCCTCCACTGTAAACACTGATTTAAACTGCTTGCTCAGCTCCTCAACCATCTCACTATCCTCACTCAATATAGTCCCTTCTACTTCCAGTGGACCAATTGTGCTTAAAACTTTAGTTAGCTTGTAGAAGCTAAAGAACTTTTTACTGTCCCCATTACAGTTCCTAGCCAAATCCAATTCTTTCGCTCACTTTGTTGCTCTGGTTTTCTGCTTCACAGCATCTCTAGCTTTTTGATACCTTAAATTTACGATATTTGAAGCTTCCTTAAATACTCTAAATGCATCTTTCTTAACCTTAATTGCTTTCATCAAATCTGGTGTAATCCATGCTGGCTTTCATACCCTTATTTTGCGCCTTTGCTTTTGGGGGACATGTCTAATCTGAATTTCCCTCAAGTAAGATTTGAACCTATCCCACATTTCACAGGCATTTAAAACAAAGAATTCTTCTTCCCATTTTATGGCACCTAAAGCCTCTTTCATGCAGTCAAAGTCTGCCCTGTTAATATAATCTAGTCATAATATAATCTAACCTAACCTAACCTAGCCGGAAAACCAGAATCATCAAAAACACATTTTTTGGCCATGATGACATCAAATATATGAAAAATAAAATAAGAGCATTGCAAGGAACTTCCTGCCTTGGCTGCTGACTCGTCGGGTTGCGAGTATTCATTCTCGGAAATAAATGTTGAATGGAGGCAGAAACATAAGGTTTTTGATGTCAGAGTATCAAATTTAGTGCATGAAGTGTTTAATTTGTTTTTATCATGTCTGTGACACACCAGGTATGGATAATTATAAGCGATGTGCTATATTTGCAGTGAAGATTATGATCGGGTATTTGTCTGCCAACTGAAAAGTAATCATTTGCAGAGAAAATGAGTAGTCGTATAGTCACTTTTACGTTAAAATACCTTCTATTGAAAAAAATCCAAGAATCCAATTTTACCTTGATCGATATATTTACCATCTAACGTGCAATCAAGAAAGCAATTTTTCATTTACAAATATTCAAAACAATTTCTAAAATGTTTTCAAATTAAAAACCTAACCTAACCTAACCTAACCTGTTTTTGAAGAAGAAACTGAATCGTTATTTGAAAAACTTCCAAAAATTTGTGTGTTGATTATTTGTAGTCTACAACAAAAGCCTAACCTTGCCTAGCTTAAACAAATCTAACCACTTTGTATGCTTCATGGGAGTGAAATGTATGTAAAACTTGTCTCATTGTTACCTTATGCTGCAGTGATACCCACAAATTAGAGAAAAGGAAGTCAATTTTGTTTAGCAGTTCAGAACAGGTTAGGTTATTCAGTCATACAGTATTCAGACTTTATAAAAGCCACAAGGTCATCCAGGTTGAGTGTGTAAAGGGAAGATACCATAACCATGGACAAAAAGAAACTCATCACTCCAACCAGCACTACCTTCCAAGTTTGAAAGATGCCATTCACCAGCATCCCACACACCCATCCATGCCTATCTGCCTTACCTGCCCAACCCTGTTCACTTAATACTGCATAGCACTCATGTGGATTGAGTGC
The DNA here is from genome assembly GCA_034440615.1 of Ashinkailepas kermadecensis. NCBI lineage: Eukaryota > Metazoa > Arthropoda > Thecostraca > Neolepadidae > Ashinkailepas > Ashinkailepas kermadecensis. Next base: position 28,165 of record JAOTOM010002204.1, read on the forward strand.
CCTATCAAAAATTCTCCAACTCCATCCATGCCTGCTTGAAGTGGGCTGCACCATGCAAACCAGGGATGCGGAGCCGGGAAAATTTTCGACGGCTCCGGCTCCGACTCCGGCTCCGGGGAAGTATCCCGGCTCCGACTCCGACTCCGGCTCCGAGTAAAATGTCCCGGCGGCTCCGGCTCCGGCTCCGGCTCCGGGAAAAATGTACCGGCTCCGGCGGCTCCGGCTCCGGCTCCGGCTCCGTACATCCCAATCGTGATCGATCAATTAAGTAAGAGCTAGGGGTATGTAAAAAAAAGTTAGCCGCGACCATTCAGGGGCGCAAACTTCAGACAATTATAAGCAACTTTCCCATATAAACCCTGTGTCTATCTTGTATCGGAAACTGGCCCTCGTAAACTGACGCTCGCTTCGTGCCGTATTGGGGCAATCAGAAGAGGGGAGACTCGAATCAACAACACTCCCCATCCCGTGAACGGTCCAAGGAACACCATTGTTGTAAATTGTAATGTTTGACCTCATCTCTAATAAGGTACAACAACCCGTTGATGATGGAAACAATGAACTTAACTAAACTAAACATGGAACTATTGCATTGACTACTGAGGCTAGAATATGGTTATTGGTTATTCTACCATTATTTGAAATTTTTACATGTTACTCGTATTTAAACATTTTGGCGTTTAAAAATGCGTTTTCATACCATACCATACCATACTAGGTATAATGTGTTCATTTCACGTTTGCTAATTTTGTTTAATTTACACCTCTTTCGGAGTCGGAGCCGCCCTGCTTTTGACGGCTCCGGCTCCGACTCCGGCTCCGAGTAAAATGTCCCGGCGGCTCCGGCTCCGGCTCCGGCTCCGGGCAAAATGTTCCGGCTCCGGCGGCTCCGGCTCCGGCTCCGCATCCCTGATGCAAACCTTTGCATAAATCTCACCTCATAAACCACTAATTAGAACTCAAAAACAAGATTTTCCAGCCTCCCAAAAATGGTCCACCATATTTTGAATGCATTCAATGACAGCAGCCCCGTAACTGAAGACCTGTTGTTGATGACCCAATTGATGATTGATGACCCCTTCTATTTAAACTCACATAGGGGTCATCAATTCAGTGTAGACAAATAAAGGTGTAGGACAGTTAAGGAACAACAGGACTTCAGTCAAAAGATCAGTGGAATCAGTGGAATAGACTGCCTGCTAATGTTGTGGGGAGTCCCTCATTGAATGTATTTAAAAATAGGATGGACAGCTTTTTTAGGCTGCAAAATCTTATTTTTGAGTTTTAAGTAATGGTGGATGGGGTGAGATTTATGCTAAGTAGGTGTGCACCGTACAGACCCCTTTAAGCAGGCATGGATGTAGTTTGATAATTATTGGAAGGCCACTCAAGCCACATGTGTTACATGGAATCAAATGAATATGGCTGGATAGGTAAGTTAGATAGGCATAGACGAGTGTGTACGATGTTGGTAGATGGATTGTTTGGAATTAGGGACGTGGTGTTGATTGGGGTGATGGGTGTCTTTTTACCAGGTTTATGGTAGCTTCCCTTTACAGACTTAACCTGGATGGGCCCTTGTGGCTCTTATTGAGTCTGAACACTTTATGACTAAGCTGTCCTATGGTTCAATCTTGTCATATTGAAAGACATGTCAGATTATGAAGACATATACCTAACACTAACCTGTGCCTATTTAAGGACTGAATCGAATTAAATTTGCCAACCAGGTGCAGGAAGTGATCAAGCAGTTGAAACATTCTGAAAGAAGAAGCTCTTATTGGTGAGTTTCACATGGTGAACAACATCATCTAGAGGTAGGTATGTGCATGATTACAAAGATATGTTAAAGCTCAGTCTGGCAATCCATGAAGCCATCCAGTGTGGCCACATCTAAGCATGCCAAAATGTCAGGGAAGTGATGGGTTGTACTTAAGTGAAATTTGTGCTTGGTTCTGCCTATCTAGATACCACTGTACCACTATAGCATAGTACCACTGTGGTTGTACAGTCATGAGTCAGGGATTGCATGGCTTTGGGCCAGCCTACAAAACATGACAAATGTCAATAAGATCTTGTATGTGTCTGCAATATTCTGACAGTGTCAGTGTACAAAGTGTGGCAAGAATGGGCGCTGTATAACCAATGCAGCTGATGCGCCCTAAAACCCTAATAACCAACCAAAGTGTGGTAAGAGATCATGAGGATTGCCACGCATCAGTAATATTTGCACTGAAATGCACTGGCTGGGTGCAAAGAAGTGCACCAGAGAAGGAGAGGGAGAGAGGGGAAGCAGAGTGCATTACTATTTAGGGGTGTCCTTATTGGATCAGGTGCCCCTTATTAGAACGAGTGCCCCTGACAGAACAGGTGTTCCTTGTTAGAAGCTACCCTCATTGTTAGAAGCTACCCTCATCCCTAACTGGAATGTCTTCCTTTGGTTGGTTGGTTATTGGTTTTATGACATCGACCGTTGAGTCATGTAGCGTCGCCAATCTCTCACGCCGATTGGCCGCGGGCGAAGAGTAGCGACAGGTGAGACTCGAACCCACAATCTTTCGATTGTGAGACGGGCAACTTACCCCTAGACTACTCGTCCCCGAATGTCTCCCTTTGATAAATGTGATGTTTGTATCGATAGGGTGGGATGCCTTTCATTGAAAGAGTGACAATGGTTCTCTAAACTAGTGTATGGTGGCAGTGTATGTGTGTGGGAGTATGCCTGTGGATGTGAGTTTTTCCTACCTAGTCTGTCGGTTTTTATTAATCTGTGACTTCTTAAAGATCTTCTTTTTTCTTTTTGACGAAATGATCTGATTTGCTTGGTGCTGTTGCTCTTGTATACTGTATACTTGTATACTGTATTGGATAATATGCGAATAATCTGCTGTGGAAGAGCTGCTGCATGCTTTCTTCAGTCGATGTTCCCCTAAACCCCAATAGCTAACTAGTTAACTAAATAACTGGTGGAAGAGCTACTGTCTATGGATGAACCCCTGAAAATACAATACCAACAATAACAACCGCTGCTGTCCGCACTGCCGGATAAAAACGTGCCAGATGTTGCACCAAACGCACCGCTTGCCGACCGTGTCGCACCGACATGATTCCGTCACCAATGCTGCAGCTTGGCGGTAGCTCCTCCAGTCTGGCGGTAGCCTGACGCTGTCTGGGTCAGTGCAGTTTTCGTCTGTACTTCTAGTGGGTTCGAGGGGCCGCGGTAGCTCAGTCGGTAGGGTGTTGAACTCTTGATCGTAAGATTGTGATCGTAAGACATCAAGATCAAGTAAGATCGTAAGTTCGAATCCCACCACCATCGGCGAGATTATCGAGTTGACCCGCGACCAATCGGCTTGGAGGTTGGCGAAGCATGGCGGTTGAATTCGTCGTAAGACAACCCATGGCTTTTCTTCTGATGGGTTCGAATCCATATAGGCTCTAGTTGCATTATTTCCTATTTGAATTGCATGTATGTACCATAACTACCCATATGGGCGCTGTATGACCGAAGAAGTCGATGCGCCCCTAAGCCCAAATAACCAACCAACCAACCATAACTACCCATGCGCATGGAGGCTTAGGTTCCAGTGAATGCACGATGGACTTGGCGTTTTTTCTTCCTTGGGAAAGCAGAATGCGTGTTGAGTGTGCAAGGGAGTGGCGCATTAAGTGTGATTAGAACATTAAGCATGCATCAAATCCTGTGCACACAGATATGGCAAATGTTGCGGTCCTTGTCGACGCGCCCATCATGGTTGGCAGGATCCGATTTTGGTCATTATCTACATTTGTACTGCTTCGAAATACAGGCCCAAGTCCCAAGGCTTTGTATTTTATTTTTAAATTTATAAGAAGGCAATAACCATTTTTTTACGGCCTCCTGGGTGGATAGCAGCTAAAAACTAGCCCCACTAACAAAACTTATTTGACAGATGATGTTCCTCTTATCATGCCAGGTTTGTGAAGAGCCTTGTTTTTGTGTTGAATTGCTGAAAAACTTTGTATCTTTGGTCCTCCAAAATACCTGGGTTTTGCTTTGGTTTTTGTTGTCTTCTTATTTTTTTTTGTGCTGTATTGTTTATCCTACCATAAAAGGGCGATATAAATGTACACGGACGATGTATGTGGTCGTGTATCATAGCGTGTTGGCTAATTGTAATCGCTTCTAACCGATGAATATGATTTCAGGTCAAAATGGTGCCTAGTTGACAAATATGTTCTCTTACAACCTCCTCGCCCATGTCGAAAGTCATGCACCTCTATCATCCAGCACTATATCTGAATTGTCCTGCATTTTCTCAGGATAGCAATTTATGAGGATATATTTGAGTATTGGCCAGGAAATGGCATGGTCATTCCATGTGAAGTCCATCAAGGACAGGTCATGTTGTTACCATAACCTGTTCAAAACCTTCCAAAATCTAGAGCATGTAATTCAGAAAGTATTCGTCACAAAGTTACGATACCAAGCACATATGATGGTATTTGCGGTTCTCTCCGCCGTTAGGTGGCAGTACACAATTTACAGATGGCAGGTTTGTTTGAGATATGCAATACGTGTAGCGTATTGTGTGATGCTGTCTGAGTTTGCTTCAGAGTAGCAAAGATGGATTCCGCCATATCGAAAGTATCAGTTGTGCAGATCTCAAAATATATCGGCGATAAACAGCATTGTGTCATCGAGGGCGAAGCCGTATTAGGTGCCGAACACATTCTTGAGACACGGGTGGGAAAGAACCATGCAAGATTATGGTGGTGGCACTCTTCATAAAATTCAGCCACCTACAGAAGATTCCCCATGAGTTGCATGCTGTGGTGGAGTGTGAAAGATTCTGTGTTCAGTGCTCATGGAAAGCCGGCCTCTCAGAAAGCTGCAAGCACTGCATTGCTCTGCTACTGTACCTAAACAGGTGATGAAAGTGAAGGGTTGTGTGATTGTTATGATTGACACTACATATTTAATGTGGAAATGACAAATTGGCATTAGCAGGGCATACAACCATGAGGTTCTGACCCCTGATGACCTCAGAATTGCTACCTATGGTTGGTATTATCATGCAAATGTGGAAGCCTTGCATAATTATTGATGTTGCGAACATCTGATCTAACCACATTGCATTCAGGGATCCGTTTTCACCAAATGCTAAGTCATTTAATTATTGGTGTTAAATTGATGGTACCAAATATGCGTTTGCCTGTCAATTGAAATCAACCAATTAAATAAAACAATCCAGGTGTTGTCTGGAATATGTTATGAATGAAGTTTTGTTTCGATACAAGATAAATCAATCACATGTTTTTTCCTCCGGAAAGCAAGGGAGATTAGGCTAGGCTTGGTTACTCCTATTTTAATGTTCAGATTTGAGAAATATTGGTGAATTGTTTGAAAATACGTTATTTAAATTTGTCTGACAAATGTTAGGTTAGGTTAAGTTTTAAAAAGGTAAACTTGTGCTTTAAGGTTTTTAAGGAAAGATACTCAACCATGTATCTTCACAATTGTTCAACTTAAAAACGTAACATGACCCAGCCAAACCTGTTTCGAGAAAGAAATTTATTATCTTTTGAAATGTCAAAAGACATTCAGAATGTTTTCCAAACAAAAAAACTGACCTAGCCTAACCTAACCAATACTAACCCCTTTGTCTACTTCATGGAGGTAAATGTGTCGAACACTTTCTTGCTAATACCATGAAGCACAATAATGCCTTTAAAAAGCCATCATACATTTTGTTCATTATATAATCTCTCACTTCCAATTTTTGATATCAATTTATTCACCAACTGAAAAGCATTGCACCAGGAATGAGCGGTCACATCATTTTAGTCATTGTAAGAAATGTGTCCTTGCAAATTATTCTTGAAATGCCATTTCTGAATTAAAGTACAAGTGTATCTGAAATATTTGATCACATTTTCTCTTCCCTTAAAATGAGCTTGATAGCGCGTACAAATTTCGATGGTGGATACCAGTGTTGTGTGACCATTAGGAGGGCAATCAAAATATTGCTGCTGCGTGGCTTTGACTGTTGGTTGGTGTTGTGCTAACAATGCCAAAAGTACATGAGCCTCCAGCCCCATTAACATGGGTTAGGTTATAGATGTACTTTTTCAAGCTCATCACAGGTGTTCTCCTGCAGAGCAGCTCCGGGTTTGGGTTCGTTGATCGAAACCTACCTTCCAAACTTAGCCAATCCTAACCTTAGTGCTAGCTATTTCCATGCATGCCACTCTGGCTTATCTGCATTCTTGGTTCCAAATTGTTTTAGGTAGCGCGCCAGATTTGGCACACTTTTATATCAAACTCAATAGTTCAACGTGTCTGCCGATAGGTGGCAACTCTTTTGCCTTGAACGGTCAATAGTTGGACCTGATCTGGTGTGCAAGAACATCAGGTCAGTGACGTTGTTCTAAAAAACATAGCATTGGAGTATAGAAATATGCACACCCCAATTTTGTTCATGTTAATAAATGATATCGACACAATCGATTATAAATCGAGAACAAAATCGAAGTGGGCTCTTGTGGCTTTAGAAGGTATCAGCAGTTGACGTTTGCATATCTATACCCACAATGGCCATTAGCTTTGTTATACATATAGCGTGACGATTGGTGACAAGCAGTGAAACACACCATGCCGAATATGTCCAACATGCGCGGCCTTAAAATTGACCTTCGGCTAGCTCTCAAGACCAGTGACCTTATGTGATCTTGACCTGGTCAGGTAGCCCTCACCAGGTAAGGCTGTTTATGAGGACCCCCTAGGGTTTTTAGGAAGTTGCACCGGAAGGGCGCAGTCGATTGTCGCCAATGTTCTACATTGGGGCATCTTTATCGTATTATAGCTATTTGAGTGGCATTTGGCATGGCATTATACCGATTGGGGTATCCTTTTCACCTCTTTTGGAATCAAAACATTCCCAATATCATATCAGGTCATAGAGCAGTGAGATCATAGGGAAGATTACCTCCAGTCAGATTTCGGGGATTTGTTTTCTCTCTCGCGTTTTTAGGCCTCCTGTCCTTGGCAGGAGGCCTACATTTTGAGTCACGACTTCGAATTCAGCGTCAATTTACATAAATCAGATTTACATACAAATAAATCAAATTTACCTCGTGCAGCACAATGCGGCCTTGTATGCGTCCTTATGTGACCTGGCATGATGTTAAGTTGAATACTTCGATATGAAGAAAGCAAATGCCCAACCAAAGATCTTGCACTCATTCTGGTATGTGATGCTGGTATGGCAATCCTCTGCCTCGATGAAAGCTTGCAGAAGAAACCGGAATCACTGTTACCAAATAGTGTATTTTTGTCGGTAGCCAATGGACCATCCGAAAAAAGCCCCCCCCCCCCCCATGTCACACCCAGTATTCATACCATTCCAGTCGGTGTAAAATATCGAACAGCTGCATTTTCTACTTCGAGATCTTGTTCCCCGAATATGAAATACGAGTTACAATAGCAAAACAAGCACATTTCTAGTGAACGTTTATTATTAAACGAGAATTAGCATCTCCGATAAATGGACGTGTATATTGAAGGCCATATATAGTTTCCAGCATCAGTGCTATTTAGTCGCGTACAACAGAATTACTGCATCTTCATTTGGAAGGTAAAATGTTCTGATGTTTGGGAATATAGAAGCCCACCATTTTGCAACCCTTAACATGGGGTGCATTAGACGAATTTGACTGCGAAAGCACTTACTTTTCACATGTGCAACGCGATGGACATTGCCCATGCGCCGATCCAAGATGGCTGCATATGGCGACCATGATGCTCACAAGGCAGCCTTTAAGTCTGATCAAACTTTAGCTTCATGTGGATGAGGAATCCCATCATGTGCCTGGATTATTGGCGGCGCGATTGGGGGGGTGACGTGTCCCCCAAACGTCATGAGGCTCAATATTACGCCTATGGGCCTACGAGCGTTGCATGGAAAGAATAGCCCCAAAGACGCTCATCCCCATAATCCAAAGTCTGGCGCCGCTGGTGGCCTGGAATATGCCATGTTTTAAAACGAACTGAGTATGCTTCTGCTAGTCGTGCCCCATTCTGACGTCATTCGGCCATTATGGCGTCATGAACCATTGTGATGTCATTCGGCCGATGAGTGCACCTGCCGTCCGGCGACGTATACCGCCTGGATGTCGCGATTGTCGCCCAGGTAGAGGAACTTCTGCAGCAGCTCCTCCGGCGACAGCTTGGTGAGCACGTCCACCTGCGAGTCGCCGCCGCCGACGCTTGCCAGCAGCGCGTCGAACTGTTTGCCAGTCTCAAAGTTGCCGATCTCGTCCTGCATGCCGAGCGCAGTGGCGCCGCCCAGCGTCGCCAGCCGGAACCCGTCGCGGAATGTCAGCGGTCGGTAATCGTCGTTGTAGATGGCGTGCGTGTTGGAGGTGCTCAGCGCGCTTCGCAGACCGTCCAGCACGGACAGGTTGTAACCGCCAGCCACGTCTGAGGGGGATAACGACACGTGTTAGCAACGACGTGGTCTGGCGGGAAAAGCTGGCTACCGGTTTGTTCGAACCACCTTTTCGGCCACGGCCACACGCTCTCTCTCTCTCTCTCTCTCTCTCTCTCTCTCTCTCTCTCTCTCTCTCTCTCTCTCTCTCTCTCTCTCTCTCTCTCTCTCTCTCTCTCTCTCTCTCTCTCTCTCTCTGTCTCTGTCTCTGTCTCTGTCTCTGTCTCTGTCTCTGTCTCTGTCTCTGTCTCTGTCTCTGTCTCTGTCTCTGTCTCTGTCTCTGTCTCTGTCTCTGTCTCTGTCTCTGTCTCTGTCTCTGTCTCTGTCTCTGTCTCTGTCTCTGTCTCTGTCTCTGTCTCTGTCTCTGTCTCTGTCTCTGTCTCTGTCTCTGTCTCTGTCTCTGTCTCTGTTTTTCTATTGACTATTGTCATCGTCCGTTCGTCGTGTGAGTCTGGTCTGTGTTCCACTACCACTGGTGCGGCAACTACGACTGTCTCCCGGTGCTACTCTCCATCGTCATCGGTCTGCCTCCGAGTCTGAACACGTTCCACCGATTCTGCTCCATGCGACCCTCGGTTCTGCCCCCGCCCCGCCTCACCAGTGCCGATTCCGACGTGGATGCCGGTCGCCTCCAGCCGCCGGACGTCGCACAGGCCGGACCTGAGGTTGATGTTGGAGTTCGGACAGTGTGCCACGCCCGTGCCGGTGTCGGCCAACATGGCCAGCTCGTCGTCCTGCGCGTGCACGCAGTGGGCGAGCACGGTGCGCGGCCCGAGCAGGCCGGCGCGCCCGTACACGTCCGCGTAGTGGCTGCCGCTCGGGTGCAGGCTGCGCACGGACTCGATCTCGGCGCGCGACTCGTTAACGTGCGTCTGCACGTACAGCTGTCGCTGGCGCGCCAGCTGGCCGAGCTCGGCCAGCAGCCGCTCGGAGCAGGTGACGGCGAACCGCGGCGTGACGGTCGCCTGTACGAGCCGATCGCGGCGCGACTCGAGCGCGTCGACCAGCGCGCGCGTCTCGCGCACGCTGTCGTCGGTCGTCTCGCAGTAGTCGGCCGGCGCGTGCTGGTCCATGCACGCCTTGCCGACGAGCGCGCGCTGGCCGCGCTCAGCGCACCGGTCGGCCAGCAGCTCGGTGGCCGGTCGGTGAATGGTGGCGAAGTAGGAGGCGCACGTGGTGCCGTTGCGCAGCGTGCGGTCCACGACGGCCGTGTACACGGCGTCGGCGAAATGCTGGTCGCGGAAGCGCCGCTCCAGCGGATACGTGTAGCGCTGCAGCCAGTCGAGCAGCGGCAGGTCGAGCGCCAGGCCGGCGTTCGGGTACTGGCACGGGTGGATGTGCGTGTCCACCAGGCCGGGCATGACGAACTGGTGCGGCGCCAGGTGCACCACGTCCTCGGCGGCGGCGTCGTGCTGGCGCATCAGCGCCGCCAGCTGGTGGCCGGGCGCCAGGAGCGCCACGCAGCCGCGCCGCACCACCAGCACCGCGTCCGGCAGCACGTCGGCGGCGCTGGTCGTCGTCGAATGCACCACCGTGCCGTGGAACAGCTGGACGGCCGGCACGACGTCCTCGTGCGACATCCTGCCGCCCGGCCTGGCTCTGGCTCCGGCTCCGGCTCCGGCTCTGGCTCTGGCTCCGGCTGTGGCTGTGGCTCCGGCTCTGGCTCTGGCTGTTTCTCTGGCTCTGGCTCTGGCTCTGGCTCTTGCTCTGGCTCTGGCTCTGGCTCTGGCTCTGGCTGTGGCTCCGGCTCTGGCTCTGGCTTCGGCTCTGGCTCCTGCTCTGGCTCCGGCTCTGGCTCCTGCTCTGGTTCTGGCTCTGGCTCTGGCTCTGGCTCCGGCTCTGGCTCTGGCTCTGGCTCAGGCTCCGGCTCTGGCTCCGGCTGTGGCTCTGGCTCTGGCTCTGGCTCCTGCTCTGGCTCCGGCTCTGGCTCTGGCTCTGGCTCCGGCTCCGGCTCTGGCTCTGGCTGCGGCTCTGGCTCTGGACTCGGCTGCTGTTGGTCGTCTGCCAACAGGCGGCAATCAGCCCTTCGAAATAAATTGGTATTCGAGTTGGCAGTGCACACGCACTTGGTGTTTTTCTGAAGTACCTTAAAAAAACAGTTTCCCTGGTATGCGTGGAACAGAACACAACACGGCCAAACGCTCATCAGGTTATGTCAACGACATGTCTGTCAGATAACAACAACAACAAAAACAAGACATTAACGTGTCGGCCTGTGAGACGTAGGAAGCTTAAGCCACACGTTTTGCATGGCTAAGTTGTTTTCACGAAAGAATGTTTAGCAATAATGTAAAGTAAGATATAGTAATGACAACGGGAAGCAATAATTCACTTGAACGTAAGCTGGCGATGTCGGTGATCATTCTAGCTTCAGTTGTAATCATGAACTTCCACTTGTTGACAACTGAAGAAGCTAAGCGAAGGCGGCACACGAACACTGTCGCCCGGAGAGATGCATGCAATCTGTGCATTGCAAACAGCACCATTTATAACAGCTCATTGAATGAAGGTTTTTAAAGGATCGACGTTTCACGGTCGTGACTGCCAAGATTTTGCGTGAGCATTCCCCCATCCTGCCACTTTAACTGCGGCAGCATTCGCATGGTCCTGGCCGAGTCTGTCGCCACAAGCGAGATGGCATGCCTGCTGGGTTTCGCTTCATCGAGAGCGCTCTTTGGCCCGCCCCGTCTCGGGGGGAGGGGGTAGGTCGTTAGGCGCCCCCTCCCCCCTGAGGTCTTCCGCCGATAGTGAAAGAATGGCGCGCGGTAGCGCGCCGAAATTTGCCATACCTTTTCCCACATCAATTTGGCATGTTGTATGACAATTTTGAGGTCCGGTCATCTGGGGTCAACGAGTTAGTCAAGGTCAAGTGAGGTCACCTCCATAAAAGTTCAACCAGTCGTCACGCTTTAACGGATAAATATATTGGAATGAAACTTTCAGCGTTTGCTTATCTTTAGAGATGAAACAAAACGCACCAGAAGAATTTTCATGTTTTTTGTTTTTGATGACTTTAGTGTTGCATATTCTCCCATAAGGACTAAAATCGAAGATTCTAGCCAAAGTCAGCATTTTGTATGCTAGCAAGTTGACTTCAAACAACGTTTTGGGGTCCGCTCTACCCATTATAATAATACAAATTAAAGAGAATTGAAAACTCAATTTTGAAATTTCAAGGAATTAACATTTTTATTTTGGGGTGGACACAAATGTTGGGGCCATGGTCGATTTCGCGTTCCCTTTCTGATTTCAAATAATTTTTGTTTGTCAAATCTCCCCCAAAATGAACTCCCCAGAGCCAAAAAAAAACATGTCAGTCGTGAAAACAGACCCTCTAGTGACGTCACTTTTGGTGGAATACAATTTTGGTGGTGGTTTCTGGCCCTACTCGTCGAGCGCTTTCCGATGACACCTTTCGTTTTCGTGCTACGCTTAGTTTGGAGATTAGAGGGGGGTTGATACCCCCCCCCCTCGAGACGGTGTGTGAGGATCTGACCGGCAAGACGGGACGGGTTAATTCAAGCGGCTTGCCTCTCCTGACACCCCAATACGTCCCCCACACATACAGAATAAACCACACATACACCACAAAGCTGCCGCTACTCGTGGTCACAGTAGTTGTACCGTACGCAATCGGCAGCAAATGTAAGCACTCAGCCTCTTACTATGCATGCACATGTATGCTTGTCATGTTCATTTATTCACAAAGTTTCTGATAGGAACACACTGCTGCCACAAGGTTTTAATATCGTAAAGTAATATGTCCACGCAATAAATAAGACGACATTGGGTATCTCTGCTATATGACCTTGATTGATGCCACTAATCAAATGAATGTCAAGTATATTTCCATTAACAGAGTACGTGCGTATAAAAGATCAAGCAATTTGCCAAAGTGCCTTTCATTGGTCAAGAAGACAAATGTTGCCATCCTTTTTGGTGCACCCCGTGTTAATACAATATCGTATCCGAATTGACTTTACCTGATGCCTGAAACCACGTTACAATATAAACACTCCAGGAAATGTGCCCACTAGCGGATCCAGGGAGGGGCCATTCCGGCCATGGCCCCCCGAAGCGCTTAAAATGGGGGGGGGGGGCATAGTGTATTTTGGCCACCCAGAAACCAACGGAAGTAAACTAAATTAAACTGCAGTAACCTTTGCCGAGGTTAAAAATATCGTGGAATGAAAGAATCTCCAATTTTAAAGGTATTTTTGTATAATTGTTTGGAAGCCAATATAGTAGCATAGTAGATTCTGACACACATCGAGGGTTCCATGCTGCTCAAGTTCTGCTTACAGCAAGAGTTGACAAAATCGGATCCACCAGTGTGTACACGTGCACGAACGTTGACGTGGTACAAGACGTCGAACGTGAACGTAAACGTGAACGTTTTGGTAAACAAGAACAAAAATCCGGTAACTTAGAAACGGTGGAAGTAGGCTGTGGCCCCTACACAGGAAATTATGTAGTCATTATTATTTTTATTTTTTTTAATGGGCCCCTTTGCCAAATAGTGGTCGAAATCCGGTGCTTTTAACTAAAAATAGTGGGAGAACGGGCACCATCCAAATCCGTTCGACCCTTCCCCTGATGCAATTCCTAGGTACGCCACTGGGGGAGGGGGAGGGCGGGGGGCTGACGCCGAAAACCGAAAGTTGTCCCCCCCCCAAACCGGTGGGCTAGATCCGCCAGTGAATGTGCCTATGACTAGTATACACGATGATTCGACTGCTCTGCGTTTTGAACGCTTGGGGCCTCGTTCGCTCAAGGCCGTTCCAAGTATTTCGCGCCAGTTGTGTTCCGCCTGTCTGGTGCAGACGCGCGGCGTTGTCTGGCGGCCGCTCCTTCCCGCGTGAGCATGCACGGCTGGTGCATGCACGGCTGGTGCAGCCATCCGTGAAGTGACGTCACACGCTAGCCCTGGCCGGCCGGCGGTGTCGCTGTCGTGGCGCCACCACCGATAGCCCTGCCGTCTCTGTCGACTAGCGCGTCCACGCCCTGTCTCGTTCCAGGTGGCCTCTTGTTGCACGTCGCCACGGTTCGTCGGAAGTGCTCGCAATACTGGCAAGATTAGACACGTAGTGCACGCCATTGGAAACCTGGGCGTGTGCCGATTACCAGCATGCAATTCTTATCAAAATATATCTGCCGCCTTTGTTTCTCGAAGAACGTAGTTTTGTTAGCTGTTGCAGTTGGTCCAGTTGGCCGGGCGATAGGCTTCAGTCATAGTTACGCAGCTGTCTTACTTCCAGGGTGGGAAAAGCAGACTGTTCGCATATTTTTGGAATCCAGAACAGCATGCTCTCCAGAAGATTATCCTCTTATTTTTCTGGTTTGGTAGGTGAATGATGCCGTTTGACGATGAATTGCTCTGTGAGAAAGTGCTCAAGGTTCACCGGACAGTACAAACTGGGACTCTGTTTGAATAAAAATATCTTCTCCGTATTCGATGCCCCCACAATTTCCCTCTCCTCATCCAGGATTACAAAGTACAAATCCAACAATGATCAGAGCTATTGGAGAGTCCTGGAATGTTCATATTTCGCGCTTCGTTTGTTGCTTGTATACAACTAGTTTGTATGTATCCATTGTCCGGGCCTATCTAGAATATATGCCAGGAGCCAGGATGCCGGTGTACACTGTCCACGCGCAAAGACCGCCCAAGCTGCTGCTCTGCTTCATCCCCGCCCCCCAAAAAAAAAACGATCGGTATATTTCGATGAAAATTACATATTCGTAATCAGCACATGTGAAGCTGTCGAATGGAATGTGTCTCGTCTTTTGGGAATACCGAGCCCTTCCAACGAGTCGCGTCTGGTATGTCGTGCCCTTATCAGTCTTTCGCCGCATAGCCTCTCCCCACCGCACACATAGTTTTAAATATGGATGTGCCGTAATTGGAGGCATTATTCCCGCACTCTGGGGCTCCCCTGCCGAATGTGCCAGATTTGAATGCGTTGTTCACGTAGTTGTAACCAATGTTTGAATTCCTACACCTGTTTGAATTCCTACATCGGATAAAATATTGTGTGTGTTGACGTGCTGCCAAGTGAGATTGCAATCGGTCATCAAGTTCTCTGTTGCGGTGTGGCGCAACAGGGATGGCTGAACGGTCATGACTCGCCCGCCTCCCACTCTCGGTCGTCCAGCGTCGCTAGTGGCACTCGACACTGGTTTATATTAACTGTTTCTTGAGGTGTGTGTGTGTGTGGGGGGGTTATAAGGGCTTTGGGTGCGTCAACCCCAATTGGGAGGGGGACGGGTGCCGTTGTGCATCTCGCTGGCCACTATAGCCTATAACTCGCCGCTGCCAGACGGTGTCGGCTCTCGTTGCCGAGTCCACCCGCGACCAATCTGCGTGGGAGGGGGTTGGCGATGCTATATGATCGGTGCATCGTGAAGCCAATAACCAATGGCGAACAAATAACCTCCACCACTGCGATGAACCGTCTTGGTGGCTCCTCGAGTACCTCGTCAATGAGTTCGAATTGATGGTTTGTTCCCGGCTGCATAGCATTTACGGGCAGACAAGACATCAGCTAAAGCAATTTGTGGCTGCAATGACTGCTGCTCTTGTGGGCGCTAAATGACCAAACCTGGTCGATGCGCCCTAAAACTCAAATAACCAACCGACTGCTACTCTTTATCGGTGCGCAATGCGTATGTTGCGAAAATGGCAACACTCACCACGTGTGTCATGAATCTCCGCCATCAGTCCGAGACAGAGGTGTTTATGTGCAGATTCCGGGCCGCGTTGCCCGTCACCATCCTGCTTCCAGTTCTTGTCGCTGGACCCACTGGGATATCAAACCATTTTGGCCAAGAGGCGGTCAGCTTCACTGCGAGTGTCGTCACATCGCCCGACCATGTATGCTTATCTAACAGACTTGTGTCAAGGTCTTACACTGGCCGACTTCGGGAAATAAATTATCCATCTGGCCTCGCTACCGACTGTGCTGCTTGGGGCCATCCAGGATCAGCAGACAGCGTCACCAGAGGCGCAGCAGCCAAGGGGGGGGGGGGGTGCCCGGGCCCTCCTGTTAGGAACCAAAAATGCACGAGATGAAGCAAAAAAGTAAGATTTTCAACACTCGTCAACCTATAAAAAAATTATCGGCGCGGTTCGCACGCCTAAGGCTTTGTCTGTTTCATGACATTTTTTCGTTGCCCCCTTAAGAAAATCCTGATTACGCCACTGGGCGTCACGTCCGGGGGGGAGGGGAACCAGGGCTGTAATTCCAGTTAGGGTGGTTGTGGTTCGGTAGCCTTGTAGTTTGCGTTTATTTTCGTGTTCCGGGATAGTCACAGCACGATCCAGGCAACCAAGGCTGAAAGTTGAATCAACGTTGAAAAGGCAACCGAAGACCTAGCACATTGTGGCCACGGAGCGTGGAGGGCGGACGAATCGAAGCAGAACCCATTGGCACCGTTGCAGCCTCAGCGCGTCTGTGTGCAGCTTTACTATTGTGTTGCCGTCGGATCACCGGAACATGGGCAGACGGTTAACTTTGTACCTTCGCCTGCCGGACGTTTTTCGCCCAGTACCCCACCGCATGGAGGAAGCAGAATGGGTGTGGGGGGGGGGGTGAGTCGCTACCTAATCCGTCGCAATTTCGCATCCAATGAAGATAATGCTGCGGAACGAAACCCAATTTATAGTGTACCAGGAGCCGAACCCGATGGTACTCTATTTTATGCTTCCTGCCAAACAGTGGTCCTCCGGGTGGGCGCTGTATAACCAATGCAGTTGATGCGCCCTAAGACCCTAATAACCAACCAAGTGGTCCTCCGGGACGGGCCAGGGGCATTTCACTAAGTCCAGTATCGTCAACTTAAGTCGGGCCCGGCGCACTCAATCAGTGTTGAGGAGTTGCAAACAAGCACCAGAACCAGTGGTATTTGATGGCAAGATCAGTTTGGGAGGGGGGGGTGATCGATCAACCTAGGCTACCCCCAAATACATCCCGGGATTTGGGCAACATTATTTTACCATCTTGAGAAGAAAAAAAATGCATAAATAACATTTCCTGCTTCCAGTTTTCCATGAACTTGCCTATCTGGTGGAAAGGTAATCAGGAAATGGCTACTAAAAACCACTACCGAATATGGAAAATCCATTTCGTGCCGAAACGACGTTTTCCCCTTTCGCTTCGCGTTGTGCCTAATTTCATTATTGTTGGTATGATATGTATATATGCTGCTTCAAATTTCCGTAGATCAAAACGGATTAAGAACAGCACGGAAAAAATAACATGTAGCTATCATAGCAAACTCCACATTGCGATCAGTGCTATACCAGTGGGATTATCGATTTGAGAAAGTTTAAAGTAGGATTGCTTGTACGACGATGTTATGGGCGCTGCATGAGCGACGCAGTCGATGCGCCCCTAAACTCCTCTAGCCAACCAACTCACAGTGTACAGTGTACACCTTGGACGCTATATGACCATTGCAGTCGATGCGCCCTTTAAGCCCAAATAACTAACTAACAGTGTACACCTGACGTGTGTACAATGGCCCGCAGAGCCTGCGAATGGCCGCTCTGGTATTATCCAGGCTGAAAGTGGTCGCTCAAACTGACTTCAGACCGCAAAATGTGTTCCGGAATGCGAACCTGACCGAAAATGATCGTGTAAGATCAGTCCATTCTAATTACCTCATTTGACCTTGGGATCAGTGGTAAGAGACGTAGTCCGAGAATGTACGAACACTCGCTGCTTTCCGTTGGTCACAACGAAACCTCTGGGTGAGTGTGGCATATACCTCATTGAATGGCAAAGACTAATGAATACCTTATTTTTGTCATCCAACGTAACCCTTGGACCTGGCAATTGTCCCCATACTACCCTCCCCCCCTACATATTTGATTTCATATATCCCTTTCTTGACAGAAAAGAAATAAAAATAAAATTCATGCTTAGCGAAAAAGCCGAACAAAACTGGTCCTGTCCAGGCGATCATTTTTAGCCGGTTAAAACTGAGTTCATGGACAAAACTGGGCGGGCAAATCATTAGCCTTCATGCACTGCAAATATTGTAGCACAGGATGAGTTGTTATATGCCACGGATAGCTCCGTTCATGTGCCAGTTTTTTTGCTGCAATGGTGTGATTTACTGAATTTTTTTTATGTGATGGCGAAGTTAAGCGTTTCTATGTACAAGCCCAGTTCTCCTTGCACGCTATATGACATACTATGCAGTCGAGGCGCCCCAAGGCTACAGTTGTCTTTACACAATGACGTATTTCGCACGAATTACATTTGTCGGCTCGGATATAGTGTAGGAACTATTGTCAATAAAAAACGTGGAAAATATTTAGGATGGATGAGTTTTCTTTCTGCACATATATTTCGCACATATCTTCCATCACTCATGCTTGCCAAAGCACTTTGTGTACGATAAAGTTTTTCCACCTTCAGAACAAGGCGAATGCACACATTATGGTCCAGCCGGCCATGATCTCAAACCATGATTTTAACTGGTTTTAACCTCCAGGTGGTCAGAGCTTACCAGCCATATCACAGCGTTTACCATATCACAAGAACAGCACTCACTTGTATGGGGGAGGGAGGGGGGGGTGAATAACGTGAAACGGAGCTACCACAGCGGCTGTTACTGGTGTCTATTTGTATCTTTTTGTGCGTGCCATGGTCCTACCAATGTTGATCTTGCCCCTCCCTCCAATGTTGATTTGCCCCCCCCCCCCCAATAACATATCCTATTTTTATGCTGATAAGAAAGCTAAAGAAAAGTGAAAAACATGCTACGTAGAGAACTTAGTTGATGTTAACCAGCACATTTTGTACTGAAAAGAAACAGATTTAGATTAGATAGTGGACTGACTCTCCACCTTTTGCTGCAAAATTGAAAACTGTGTGCAAAAATCAAAATTGCTGGATTTCTCTCCACTGTGGAAGGACAACTTACATCATAAAATGTTGAGATTAGCTGATGATAATGCATTTTAAACCAGATTGTCTGAATAATTTTTTTTTGCTAAGCCACTGAACAACAATTACACTGTTATACTGATGTTTGTACACACCACCAATGGCAAAACCACATGCATATGGAGCTTGAACAGGATTCATTCCATTCTCAATTTCCAGTCATTGTGAGACTTGCATACAATCCAGTCCAGTAAACAACAGTCACATTTATCATTGAGATTGTGGATATACAAACTATAATAAATATTCAGCAGCTCACCCATCACGCTATCAACTTGATATTTACCTGCGTACCTACATGCCCGATGACAATGCATGCATTCAATATTGATATGGAGCACCCCAGTCTCAAACTGAACCAACGAGAGCCACATCTGAGCCAATCTGCCAGCTTATGATACCATGAAAGAAAAAGTCGGCAAGAAGCTGCATGAACACTGTATTATAATTGATATTCCTGAAGAAAGCAATATGTACTAAGTTGTGGCCCACATGCCTTCCTAAACAAACCTTACATAGTCATACAAGACCAATGTCTGGTAGTGCGCATGAAATGCCACCAAAGATGCCATTACTTTAGAAGGTACACCAAAGTTCGCTTTCAAACCTTGGTGACGTCACAGCTTTTTTCCTCTAATATGGCAGGAATTGGTAGCATCAGGCATGTTTCAAATTCGCTGCGCATGAGATATACGAAGTTAATGCATTGCCGCATAGTTTTGCACGTTATATGATTTTTTTTCTCGACAAGACGGAAAACTACCCTGTATTTGTATTTTGTATGCTGGCGCAGCTAGGCATAGAACGATAATACTTTCATTGAGGAATTTGAGTGAGGAAAGACAATATCACCGAACAATAACCAGTAATTAGCAGCAATGTAATAAATAGGCATAAAATAACCTTATGCTCATATTAAGATAAAGAATTAGATCCAAAATCACACTGTATATATTTCGGCCACGAGCCTTCCTCAACAGACTGTTGAGGAACTTGACTGTTGAGAAAGGCTCGTGGCCGAAATATATACAGTGTGATTTTGGATCTATTTCTTTATCTTAATATGAGCATAAGGTTATTTTATGCCTATTTCTCACTCATAATCATGCTCAGTGCAGCACTGCACCTAATCAAGCAATGTAATAATTACGTGTTTGAAGTTGCTAATTTCCTGTCTTCCTCCTTGAAAAATATAATTGGGTATAAGGGCCACCGGTCGTGATAGACGTTCTTCAGAACATCAAAAACCGAAGCATCCAAAGATAAAAAGTCCAAGTACAAAAACCCTAGAATCTCAAACTAGCGATTGTGGTCGACAAATATGACGGAGGTGAGACATTTGTGGTGCAATTGCGCGCGATGTTTAATCCGGTGACCAATTCATGTAACTGACGCACACCAAAAGCCCCAACTCCACACACAAGACGGCAGTGTAGAATATGCATAATACTTGACCTGACCTAACGTCATTGACCTTGTCACATAGTTGAAAGCAGAATGTCTAATCATTCTTTTTTTTTCATGTTCTGCACGAAAAGTTTTCCCCTTACTGCGATACGCAGAGATAATTTGACCTGACCTCAGTTTAGTAACCTTGACCTTCATGAAAATTTTGGAAAACACAGTTATTTGATTTGATGAAAGAACAGTATGATCTGGATTTGGTGTTGCTATGCTGCAACTACTGCGAATGGCGGCATTTTGGAGATTTTGGAATATTATCTTTGATCCGTCCCAAGTCAATTTCAAGGGGAATTCGAAATCAAATTGGTCAATGAGGTCAAGAACACAAATATGGTAGGGTCCAAGCACCACCAAAGGTATAGAAAACTCCGCACTTAACCTTTTGGAGGGAAAGGATTACAAGTACTAACAGGGTTGCAGTAAAAATGCTCCTGTTGCGACACACCTGGGGCGGGAACCATTCCAATTCGGCCGATTTGAAAACTGTTTTGATTTCTGCCATTATTCCCACTTTCCGAAGTTTTGTACTTTTTATTTCAGACTCTTGCAAAGAAACCATTCGAGCCGACATATCCATTTCAAAACCGTCGGATGGCCCTTCTGACAATCTCCTGGGCTGACCTTTTCCGACTCCCTGGCCGTGACCGGAGAGGCATGTACCCAGTGTGCCCTACTCCTACTCTTGCTCTTGGCTGCGCCACTGGGTACGGGCGGAGTTTTTAGACTGTTGTAAAAAAAATAGTAGGACGATTGCGCTGATTGATGTCTGTGATCCGTTGTGCATTTTAGTTTGCTTGGTGTTGTGTGTGGTGACTGACTAGACTCGGCGATGACGATGACTGCATCAATGGACATGATTGATCAGAGGACATTGTTTGCGATTTATATGCTTTTGTGGAAGCTGTGCCCTCTCCCCGATCCTGAACTCGCCCCACCAAAACGTTGGCTTCGCCCCTCCCTAATGTTAGGCACCAAAGAAATACCTTCACCCATCGTCATCATAGTTCAGGCCTGCTGTCCTCCGATGCTCGATCAAGGCCGGTGTGTTTTTGCCTGCATATGGGCGCGGAAGTATTTTATTTAAGCCGGTGTGTGGAGCGAGGGGACGGTGACGGTGACTGTGACGGTGACGGTGACGGTGACGGTGACGGTGACGGTGACGGTGACGGTGACGGTGACGGTGACGGTGACGGTGACGGTGACGGTGACGGTGACGGTGACGGTGACGGTGACGGTGACGGTGACGGTGACGATGGACCCGAGTCCACTGTATGACACTGTAGTCGCATGCTATGACTCAAAGTTGTTATGTTGACATGTACTGTGTACTGCTCTTTTGCTAATGTGACTTCACCTTCTTTTCTGGACGATTTTGCCCGTTAGCGAGGATGCTGAATAAACATAAACATACACATCGTCAAATACATACTCAAATCTATTTAGGTCTGAAAGTATAGTGGGCGAAGTCCGATGAGTTTTGATTGGGGGGGGGAGTCTAGTACGTTGACACTTCGCCCCCCCCCCAATGCTTTTTTCTTTAAAAATCGACACCCCTGCCGGTGGCCGAACGGCATGACATGTGAGGTTCGTGACGAGAAAGTCACTTCATTGATGGGTTAAACGCTTGAGAGTGAAAGCGTTGAGGATGGGTGAGTAAGAGCTTCGGATATAGTTCACTTGCAGACCCAGAAAGTCAACCAATCACACTACCTCATGTCTCTGAAGGCTCTGTTTTGCGTGAAATATGTTGCAACATGTCAAATATTTGCGCTCATGCTCCTAAAGGAGATTGAAAGACCTTAGGTGTAGTTCTGTATCTCTGGGGTTTCAGGACTGCCATACCTCACCACCACCAGCACAGAGTCCGAATAACGTTGCATTCTGACATGAGACTGTATGTTATCAAGGTTATGCTTCTGTACGAAACTCCACATGGACAACTGGAGTGCGGCTGTGACTGTGCGGTGGCTGTTATGCAACTTCATGACGGTTGTTTCACTATCTCATTTTACTGGTCCATAGCCCCTCTCCCTCCCCCGTATATCTCTCAGATTTTACATGAAGTTCTGTGAAATTCTCTACTACCCAAGCATCCGCCATACTTGAGAACCTGGTGATTAACTCGCCCGTTTAGTTTCCTCAAATGACTTGCAGTGAGTCGTCGTTGAACTTCATCCATCTTGACTTTCATGCTAAAGCAACTATTTTCGACGGGCGTGGGTCCAGAAGAAAAACCTCGGTGTTGCAAGGGGCGGGATGGCCAGGGTTATCGTAACGAGAGGACCGACAGATTCATCCCTCTCGAAAAATGACACTATCTCTTGGATTTGTATCCTGTGATCCGGTATCGGATCCTGTGAAAATAAACCGTGTACCTGGTATGAAAAAAAATGGTGTGGCACGCCACACAATATATATATATATATATATATATATATATATATATATATATATATATATATATATATGTGTATATATATATATATATATATATATATATATATATATATATATATATATATATATATATATTTATATCTATATATGTGTGTGTGTGTATGTACGCATGTATGTATGTATTTGTTATGCTATGGCGAATCCCTACCCGCCTCCTGGACATCTACCATTTACCATTTACTTTACCATTTACTCAATATTCACTTATTCGTCATCCAACGTCATGCTCGGCTGCATAGCATGTCTTTCGAAAGTAATGAAGATTTCCCTCTAGTTGTCGCCCGCCGTTAGTGGTGGCGTCTTTCGCTGACTCCTGACTTTGCCCGCATTTTACCGCGTCTGTGGCCCAGATTACCAAGGCCGCTTTAGCTGTCCATTCATATTTAATGGATTTTTACATAGGTCTATTTTTCATTCAAGGGACAATTTCCTCAAGGGCCCATCAGTATCGCGATAAAAGTAAGGTTAATTACCCTTCAGCGGTTTTGATTGATGCCAAATTACGCGCTTCAAATGGTCCGACACCGTAAGACCCACCCACGTAGGCGAACACCACCTATCGTACCTACGATGCTACCTGTAATGCAAGTGAGGAGTAATTTTCGGAGAGCGCTCGTTTTCCCGTAGAGCGCAACTCGTGTGTGGCGTCGCGGCTTACCTTGTTTGTGCTCGCGTCGCCCACCCGACACTCCGCTGTGTATCTCTGGCCACTGCCCCGTGCGCGGCGTCACCGGCCCGGCCGCGCTCCTGTCGACGAATGGGTGTCGCCGGCACGCCAGTGGCGCCACACACGCGTGCGGGTCGGCGGTGCACCGCAGCGCGTCGCCCCTGGTGGCGTCACGTGATGGCATCTCGGTGCGAGTCGGCCGCGTCGGCGCGGTCGCCCTTGACGCGCGCCGCGTCTGCGCTGTCGAGGCCCGCCGCCGTCTGCCAGCCGACGTCCGGCGGCTCGTGAGGGTCGGACGCGGTCGATCGTCGTCAGCGCCGACGGCCGGAGCTAGTGCGTGTCCGGTCAAAGCGTCCGGTGAACATCGGCCGGATTGTGTGCTGCACGGTGTACTTGTAAACCGGAAAGCCGGCGAATGTTTGAACAGTGCACTGCCGGTGGTGGCCCGAGCCGCTGCTGTTTGGCCAGCTTTGGCATCACCTGCAGCCACCAGACGTCTCAGCTGTTTTGTTGGGGCTGTTCGGGCTGCCGCGGTTTTGTACCGCAATGAGGTTCGCTCATCTGCCTGGTCGTTCCAAACCAAATTCGCAAATATGCCGATCAGAACGTGCGTGACAATTCTCGTAATGCACCGAGGATGAGTGTCGACATTGATTTTCAATAGCGTGGACAAGGCGGATTTTTTTTCACGCAGCGCTATATGCGTAATATTAAAGTTCACGAACATTGACGGGGAGAGAGGTTCCCTTCGGCCCCAGTGTCGCGGCGGCCATGCAAATGAGGTACTATGTATACGTGGATATATATATATATATATATATATATATATATATATATATATATATATATATATATATATATATATATATTCCCAGGGATATCTATGAATTGACTCTGGGGAACTGACGTAAGCTATGTATCGCTTCACCTACTGGAACTGGGATGCATTGTCTGTTACAGGCCGGGGCAGGGCTGGTGAAGCATGGTGCAGAGGTACACCCCGCCGCCAAAGCGGAGATTTGATATCACCCAGCACAAGATACCCTTCTACAGGAAGTATCCACGGGTACGTGATGTCGTATTTGTCTAGCCTTGATTCTGCAACGGTTCGATGATTCATGTTGCGATTAATGAAGCGTAAATATCGCTAGCAACCGACAGTCCAGTTCGATCTCAAGGACGGGTTTCGTGGTTAAGCCCTATTCCACGCCACGATACAATAGCCGTGGACGGATTTTCTGACTCGGTTTGCCTCATAAATTCATGTCATTTTGTTAAATACCCGGATAAACTTGCTCGCGTGAAAAGATATTGTTTATAAATTTCGTCATAAACGGCACAAAATGCGTTGCTCCTTCTCGTGGAAATATTTGCCAAGTTTTCGGTTTATGATGCGCAACATGGCGTGTTATGTGAGAAAACTTGACGGAGCAAGACATCTTGTGAGTCTTTCGTTAGAACACCAATTTGTAGGGTTAATATTCATTCAAAAGTGTGGTGGAAAAAAATACCTCCCTTCACGCATGTAAAAAAAAACGCTTTCTATACGCCCATGTATGTTTGCCTCGAGAGCTTCTTCGTCACACTGCAGCATAGCGAAATATTGAATATCACCGTCTCATGTTGGTGCAAGGCTTTGTATATGTACCAGGCAGACAATGTCAGTCATCTGTAGCCTATTATATCAAGCGCAAAATAGTACAAATAATAGAAGTAAACCGGATATCGAAAGTAGTTGCCGACGGATCGCAGGGCCCGATTGGCTGCTCCACCACCTCTAGGGATCAGCAGATGCGTATCAGGTACAGATGAACTGTTGTTCGACAACAGTTCAACAGCTGATATCCTGCTTGCCATCCAAGGTAATTTTGAGGCCGTCTTATTCCCACCACTTCCTTTGCCAGTGACCATTATGAGGCGACGCTTCTCAGCAAACGGCGACTACCAAACTCAGCGAGTCGTGCTGAGCGTGAGCACTGGTGTAATTTTGTCGCCGTTGTTCCCAGCTGTTCCTTGTCGCCGTTAATGTTCCTAGCTGGGGACAGTCAGAGGCCCGCAGTTTGAGAATCTCGGCACAGTGTCCTTGATGTGCATGGTGCTCCAGAATGGCGGGCCCTCGTTTGCCTAAAACATCAGCGTCGTTATGATCAGGTGTTTCCTGTTGCAACACGTTCGGTTCAGATTTCGCAGGGGTCAGATGATGAGGTGAGGGTTGTAAAATAGGCTGTTCTTGGATGCTTGGCATCCAGAACATCATCCTCTCCAGAAAATTATCCTCTCATTTTTCGCATTTGGGGGATGAATGGTGCTGTTTGACAATTAATTGCGCTGTGGTAAAGTGGTCAAGATGCACTGGAACGTGGAAACTAAGATTGGTGTCACAGATTTGAAGGAAACTATCATATATATTCGATTACCAAAAATTTACTCTCCGTATCCAGGATTGCGAAGCGCAAATCCAACCGTGGATGAGGTTGTTTCCAGTACTCGGTGTTAGTAGTGCCTGGTTCCACCTGGTTCCGGCTGGTTTCGCCTGAGGGTGCGCCTGGTTCCGCCTGGTTTCGCTAAGCGGTCTGGTGTGGTAGCTACGGTTGGATTCTGGGCTGGGCCATCCAACATGCCAGCGTCGGTGGCAGGACCTGAAACCTGGAAAAGGCGAAGCGAAACAGTACTTTGAGTTGATTGCGATGATTTGGGTTTGGGGACGCTTCAAGTTCTTTGAGTTGCATGGCGGCCGTGTGGCAACCAGGTCCCGAGTTTTCGGTGTGGTGATTGCTTGTAGTAACTCGAGCTCTGGCGCACGTGTCGCCGAGTCGAGTGGTGCCTCGCCAGTATCCACGTGACCTCGCTCTGGTTTGCGCCGGCGCGCGGGTCGCTGCTTCCGAACCGCACTCGGACACGGGGGGCAGTTGCAGTGTGTTGCTCTGCCATCTCTCTCTCTCTCTCTCTCTCTCGCCGATATACATATCGCCACGTCAATTATCTTGGAAGCCCTACGGACACGTCATAAGAACAAACAACGTAGCCACTCAAGCCGCTACATCGGCAGCCCAGCCCACGTGTTCCGATTTGTTTAATCATAGCAGAGACGGTGGGACCGCCCCTGGCTCCCCAGTCCCAGCAGAGATGGCGGGACTTCCCGTGATTCCCCGACACCGGCAGAGTCAGCGGAAGATCCCTGATTCCCCGAACATCGCAGAGACTGCGAACTTCCCTGATGCACCGACCTCGGTAAAGACAGCGGAATGGGCGCAAAATGACCACAGCAGTCGACGCGCCCTAAAGCCCAAATAACTAACAAAGACAGCGGACCCCCCCCCTGATTCCTCCATCGCGGAAGATACAACGCGACCTCCCGTGATCCCCAACGACGGAAGAAATAGTGGAAGCTCCCTTGATTCCCCTGCCATGTCAGACAGTAACCCCCCCCTGGTGTTCCGATCCCTACAGGGGCAGTGGACCTTTCGTGATTCTCCGACCCTAGTGCAGACAGTGGAAACCCCATGGCGCCCCGACCCCTGCAGAGACTGCGTGACCTCTCGTGACTCTCCGACCCCGGTGCAGATTGTGGAAGCTCCCCTGGCGTCCCGACCCCTGTAGATGCAGTGGATTGATGGCGTCACCCTTCCTGGCGCCACGGCTCCGGCAGGGACAGCGGGATCTCCCGTGATTCGCCGACCCCGGTACAGACGGTGGAAACCCCGTCGCGCCCCGACCCCTGCAGAGACAGCGTGACCTCTCGTGACCTCTCGTGGCGTCCAGACTCCGACGGACAGCGGGATTGGCCCGGTGAATGGGAGGTCCGGAAAACCGGGCCAACCTGATTACGTAAGTGGCTGTTGCGGTGGGCCATTGTACTGCCCCGGCCGAGATCCACGGCCATGAATTAAATGCCGGCGACATCGATCAGTGGCATTGATTTAAATCTCACCACAGGGCAGTTAATTACCACTCGGTAGCTGTCGTCTCACCACAGGGCAGTTAATTACCACTCGGTAGCTGTCGTCTCACCACAGGGCAGTTAATTACCACTCGGAAGCTGTCGTCTTCTGGGTTATGAATGGGCGCCAAATGGCCCTGCAGTCGGCGCGCCCTTAAACCCAAATAATCAATCAGTCA
The DNA here is from genome assembly GCA_034440615.1 of Ashinkailepas kermadecensis. Lineage (NCBI taxonomy): Eukaryota > Metazoa > Arthropoda > Thecostraca > Neolepadidae > Ashinkailepas > Ashinkailepas kermadecensis. Next base: position 55,296 of record JAOTOM010002204.1, read on the forward strand.
ACTTCTGGATTTTGGTCGGGCACAGAACAGGTTCTCGAGGGTCATACGTCAACCAGGGATCTCTCACGCGGCAGGGCGACGCTTTGGGCCGCAGCGCCACCGATGTGGTCGAGTGCGACAACTATCGGGGTAGCTAGTGATCATGTTTAATTATACACAGCTGCATGGGATCGACGCGCCGTCGGTTCGAAGGCACTAGGTAACTACAGCTGGAACCGGTGTAAACTATGGCGAAAGTTGGGTGCTGCTGGTAGTTCAAACTATGTTTTTCGTCAGCTGCGCCCTTAAACACGGTGTATTGCCACATAGCAAACGGAAGTAATATGAGAATGCATCGCCATGCAATCAACTAGTTAACCATGACTGTAAACCCAGTGCGTTGTCTGCCTGGCGATCCGTCAACCGAACGGGTGCGCTGATTGTAGGATTGGGTGAACCGGGAGCACCAGCCAACAGTCCGGTGCGGTGCAGGCTCTACTGTGACACTGGCGCTGACCTGTGTAACCTGACCAGTCGAAGCTGGACCCGACAGTTCACTCAGACTTCGTCGGAGCCGAGGTGTCCCGTGCAGAAATGATGCGAGCGTCTCTGGTGATGAAGCTGATGGGTCGGCTCGCCGGGCCGTCCTTTGTTGCAATGTGTGTACCGGCTCATGTTATTGCAAAGGTTATCAGGGGTCTCGCTGAATATTACCGGTGGTGATCGGATGTCTAGATATAATCGTTGTGTGCGTTCGCTTATCGAGGAAGAAGAAGAACATTAGGTTCTTTTGCGACACATTCAGCCGCCAGGTCATATGGCGTCGCCAACCTCTCACGCCGATTGGTCGTGGGTGGACTCGGTAAATGCCGTCGGTTGTGGGATTCAAACCCACAATATTGCGATCAAGAGTCCGACGCTCTACCAACTGAGCTACCGCATCACCTCGCTTATCGAGGAGCAGGAGCTGCATTCGGCGCATTCGCCACACTTCGTGCGATGCTACTGTTTTTTATGGGCTTGCTAAGTTTTCCTAATTGCTGCCACATGATAGTCTTGTGCCATGTTTGGCGTGTGGAATGCTTCGCATGGGGTTCGCTTGGTAAATTTTGGTTAATTCAATTCGATGATTAGTTCTCTTCTTTCTGCATTTTCTGGTGGTTAGGAAATCCGGATTCTCGCTGAGCTTCGATGCACCCTCTTTAGTTAAATATGCTCCCAGATTGGCTGCCGAACTGAGAACCCGGCTCGGTGTTCTTTTTTGGCCAATTGCGTATTTTTCGTCTACGGATGTGTCTTAGCGCTCCAGCCATTTTTGCTCGTTGTACGGCACATTTTTAGAAACCGGCTCTTTTAGGGTTTTCTTTTTTTGTGCACTGACAGTATTTTTGGGGTACCGGTGTGTTTATTTAGTTCCCAGTTTTTTTCCTTTTTAGGACCATGTCGTTTTTTAAGGCCCCAGCTTGCTTTTTTTCAGGCATTCCCGCGGTCTCATGGTCTCGGTGTGCTTTGAGGGCCTCCGGTGTATTTTTTTTTAGAGCTTCCGGTGTGTCTATTTAAGGCTGCAATGCATATTTTAACGCCCTGCCGCTTTTTGCGAGACTCGGTGCACTTTGAAGGGCCACGCGCATTTCCGGTCTCCCGTTGTGCTCTTAGTGTCCCGCTGCGTTTATTTGGGCTTCCTGACGCACATCCTGATACAGGGGCCCAGCATAATGTGGTCTCTGGTGCGATTCCTTGCAGTTCTGGCGCGACTTTTCGGGCCAAAGCGCGTGGTTCCCGGGAGGAGGGACCCAACGCCAGCTTTCTGGGCTAGACGCGATTTTTGGGGACCCCTTCTGAATTTCTTAAGTTCATGTCCCGGCCTGATTTTTCGGATCCCCGCCGCCGTATTTTTGTATCCCACCGCGATGTTCCTGGCACGGACGGATTTTTCGGAATCCCTCCTTATTTTGGAAGGCTCCGGCTTTATTTTTGTTGGGTTTCGATGCGTTTTTTGGTGCTACGCTCTGCGTATTTGGGACCCTCGACGACAATTTTTGGGATTCCCGAGGGGAATTTTTGATACCCCGACCCCAATTGTTGGGACTACCCACGGGAATTTTTGGTCCCGAACGCGATATTGCGGGGGGGGGCGGAGGCTCAGCGCGAGTTCACGGAACGCGTTCTACTTAGCTGACTTCAGCGCAATTTGGCGGACCCCGACGCAAATTTTCGCGCTCGGCGCATTTTCTGGTGCCGCTGTATTTATTTGGAGTTCCCGACGCGAATTCTGGGGACCCGATTTGTGTTTATGGGGCTACAGCGCGAGTTTTGGGGACCCGGCACAATTTTTGGGAGCTGACATGTTGACATCCTAACATGCCCTCTCAGGAGGGTAGGAGCTTTTCCCCTTTGGTACATCTCTGCATGAGTTTTTTTTAGCCGATGGCACCCTTCAGAGTAAAGTGGCCCTTCAGATAATTTTCCTTCGAGACCTGTCCTGAGTTTCGATTCGAGACCTGTTCCGGTGCTCCGGTCGATTCGATCGAGTGCCGTTGTTATTTATTGTTGTCGAATTGTATTTTTGCTAAGCCCATTGTGCGATATTTTTGGACCCCGGTGCGATTATTCGAGCTCCCGATGCATTTTTTGGGAACTGATGCGTTTTTGAGGCCGCAGTGACATTCCGGGTAGCGTTGATAGCTCAGTAGTTAAGCTGAGCGTCTGGCACGCCAGAGGTACCGAGTTCGATTCCCCGCGATGCCCGCCCTTCCTTCCAGGGTAAGGGGCAGGCGACGCCATATGGCCTCAGCTGCTGAGTGCACGTAGGGCCACAATCCGATCAATTGCTAGCTGTTGCATCCGGTTAACCCTGCCCTAGTTACATTCACGCCGCCGTCAACTTGGCGAACCAACAACCTTTTTACAGTGCTGGCCTTGCCCTACTGTGGAGTGAGTAAAATGCTCTGTGTTTGACAGGTTGTGTCGCTTGTGGTGTGCTGGTTTTTCTCCGTTGTGTTCGTGCCATACAAACATGCAAAGTGGGATGTTGTGCATGCGCTGTTGCTCGGTGCCGCTGGCGTTCATTCTGAGCTGAGTGCTATGAAGACGGTCACGTTCAGGTGTGCTCTATTGATCCGTTCCTGTTCTTCTAATCCTGACGTGCCACTCGCGCCACTTTTTACCTTCTGTGTCAACCGCTGTCGGGAACAGATTAATTGGACAGAGTCTAGAGGCCAGGCTGTGCTGCTGGGACGGGCTGTGCCAGGCTGTGCTGCTGGGACGGGCCAAGGTGGCGACACACCTTGGCCTGATGTGTGAACCATTCTCTCGCAGGTATTTTTCGGTGTGCTCGTGAGCACCGCCATGCTGATTCTGTGGAGCCGTCCCATCTACGATATCTTCTTGCGAGAGCGCGTGGAGGGACCAACGTACATTCGGCTGGGCGAGAGGGCCGCTCTCTCACCGCCGAAGACACGGTGAATCCTGCCGACGGGCCGACGGGCCGACCGAAGTCTGCCGGACGGCGTTGACGGCGCTGACGGCGTTGCCATGGAGTCGTTGAAGCGAGCGCGAGCGCGGCTGCGGGCGTATCCGCGCCTGCTGGTCGCCTGTGGCCCGGAGGCTACTGCGTACGGTCACTGCGTGGCGCTCAAGGAGGGCGATGTACAGCGCAAGGACTGCGAAAAGGAGTTCGCCGTGTTCAGGCAATGTCTTCAGGACGCCGCCAAGCGGCAGGGCACCCGGTACTGACCGTAGTGGGTGCGTAGTCAGTTGGTAGATGCGTTGCTCTTTGTTGAGGTGTGGCTGGCGTGTGAACCGGCGGTGTGTTTGTTGCCCGTGTGAGCTGCATAGCGCGGTTGTTGGTGCGTGAAGAGTCGGACGGACAGCCCGCGCCGACGTTGTCCCGCTGAGGTGTTGGTAGCACGGCGGGCAGCCGCCGGTAAGTCGTGATGACGTCACGTCACGTGCTGTTGGCCTTTGTGATCCGACTGGCGTTCATCGTGTACGGCGAGTACCAGGACCGTGTGCTGCACGTGCCGTTCACGGACGTCGACTACCATGTGCTTACGGGAGCGGCGGAGCACGTGTCGCGTGGCGAGAGTCCATACATGCGTCCCACCTACCGCTACACTCCGCTGCTGGCGTGGGCGCTGCTCCCTACCGCCATCTGTGGGTGGTTCGGCAAAGTTGTGTTTTCGGCGCTGGACGTGGTGGTGGGCGTTCTGATCTACCGGCTGACGCGGCTCAACGGCCACGGCCACCGGACGGCGGTGCGTTGCGCCGCGCTCTGGTGGTACAACCCGCTGCCGGTCACGGTGTGCGCGCGCGGCAACGCCGAGCCGGCGGTGCTGTGTCTGGTGCTGTACACGCTGTGCCTGGCGCGGCGGCGCCTGCCGCTGATGGCCGGCCTGGCGCTCGGCGCCGCCGTCCACGTGAAGCTCTACCCGGCCGTGCTGGCGCCGGCGCTCTACTGGTCGCTGGCCGACGGCCGGCCCGGCCTGCTGCGCCGCTGGCTGCTGCCCAACGCGGCTCGGCTGCGGCTCGTCCTGGCGGCGGCCGTGGCCTTCTCGGCGCTGACCGGCCTCGGCTGGCTCTGCTACGGCGACCGGTTCGTGCGCGAGGCGTACCTGTACCACCTGACGCGGCGCGACGTGCGCCACAACTTCTCCGTCTTCTTCTACCTGCTGTACCTGACGGACGAGTTCGGCCACCGGGCGCTGGGTCTGGCGACTTTCGTGCCGCAGGCGCTGGTCGTGCTTGCTCTGGCCGTCAAGCTGCACCGGCCGCGCGACCTGCCGTTCTGCGCGTTCGCCCAGACGTACGCGTTCGTGACTTTCAACAAGGTGTGCACGTCGCAGTACTTTCTGTGGTACTTGAGCCTGCTGCCGCCGGTGCTGCCTCTGGTGGCCGCCTCCTGGACGGAGGGCTGCCTGATGCTGGTACTCTGGTACTTCGCGCAGGCGTCCTGGCTGCTGCCCGCCTACTTCCTCGAGTTTGAGGGCCGCGACATCTACCGGTACGTGTGGGCGGAGAGCGTCGCCTTTTTCTGCGCCAACGTGGGCATCCTGGCGCGTCTTCTGCGCAAGTACCGCGCGCACGCGCTGGAGTCCCATCTGGCTCCGGACGAGCACGCCGGTGGTGAGCCGGAGGGCGTCAGAGAGCCACCGGTGGTGAGACAGCGGCTCTGGAGGCCAGTGGGCAGCGACGGTGACTCGAACTGGCAACGACAACGGCGGTAACAGTAACGGCGACCGGCAACTCAACCCTGGCCGGCCAAGGTCAGACGTTTGCTGACATTACACGCTTTGGCCTGGTCATGTGACAGACGTGACGCTCGTGGTCAGAATAGAACTGGCTCGCTTCCGTCGTGTCTGCAGTCTGGAGCTTGCCGGGAAAAGGTCAATTTGTGAAATGGTAACTGATGTGCAATAATACCTGTTACCAGTCGATGGTAATTGGCGCCACTACCTCTTGTGGTAGGTAGATGGTTTCCTGCCGTGCCGATGAGCTTATGCCAAGTGTTAAAGGAAGTCCAAGCGTATCCCTCGCTGAAAAAAGTTGGCTTCTGAGCGTTCTGCAACTCCTCTGCAAGTTGTCTAAAACTGACCCTGCCAAAACTCTCCTGCCGACCCCTGATAAATCCGTCCAGAATTCTGCTTCCACTCTTCTAAAAATATTCAACTTCTGGACTCTCCAAGAACTCTTCAGTGACACCGCTGGAACTCTGCAATGACTCCTCTGAAGCTCTCCGACTCTCCTAGAACTCTCCCATGATTCTGATAACTCTCCCTGGCTGACAAAATTATCCATGAACTCTTTCGACTCTTCCGGAACTCTCCCGTGGTGACTTCTAACACTAGCTTCTAACGTAACGCATGTAACGGTGAAATTCCGCTATGAAAGACGCAAACATGAGATAAAAGATAACAGGCTGATGAAAACATTTGAACATTCATGTTCAAACCACCGGTCACACCTTGACAGCAGCTTCAGGCGCTTTTTCCAGCCCCCATGAACATCATCTCCGATTGTACAATGCACGTGGGTCTGCAGTGTTTTACAATGCAATGCTCTGTTTTGGATTGTAACTCTAAAAACCATCATGAGTCATAATAAAATATTGTTAGAACAGTGTCATTACTACCGCTGACACATTATTTGCACACAACTTTACGAAGAACCGTCGACTTTTTGACCAAATTACGTCCATAAATAGCCTAAGTCCTGAAAGTGACTATCGCTTCTCGCTTTCATCGCTTCTCGGTGACAAGCACCCAGAACTCCTTCAATTGCTATTTGAATATCTGTATGCCACAAAACTAGCAGGAGCACTGTAGGCACCACACCACCAACACTCACTTCAACACGCAATGCATGCCCGCGATACACTTGAAGGAAACACGTAAATAGCCATCCCCGCATGGCGTCGGACGTACATGAGCCATTTGCATTTCAATTAAATATAAATGGCTGCATAGCGGTGCCGTCGGAAGTAGATGAGCCGACTTGCTTTAGGAAAACAAACAAAATTAAAATTAGCATAACGTAAAACGACTACCCAGAGGAGCCATCGGACGTAGAAGAGCCGATTTGCCCCGCAACTCATAACGTAAACGGCTATTCAGAGGTACAGCTGACGTAGAAGAAGCGAATTGCGAAACACCGTACTAACCCAACTGACAACCCTGCATGGTATGCTTAGACTAACCCGCTACTAACAACTAACACGCGGCGGCCGGCGTGATAGGCGGTGTGGACAATTGCCTCCTTGTTCGCACGGTAAAGATCCCTCGGTACTCTTCGATAAGAGTAGGCTAAAGTCGGCACCCTGGCTAAATCAACTTCTCGCCACTTTCGAAACACCCCCACCCCCCTCCCAAACTACGAATTATTTTGTGGAGGAGTAAAGCAAAACTAAACCATTTAGACATCAGGGAGATATCCCCAACCCAGACCCTCGCCGTCAGCACCTACAATATCACGCAAACTATAACGTAAAATTCCTGAACGTAAATGTCCACTTGCCTGCACCTTGATCGCAAACGCTCGCTTTATAGACAGACATGTAACGTACTCGCTTTAGAGGCGCAAATGACCTCTATGGTACGGCACGCCTAAAAAAATCACTTCACCCCCCCAAGTGACCATCAGGATTGTAGGCTAATCCTGGAAGCCACCTTCCATTTAAATTGTTAACGTATGACGTCTGAGTATGTGGTCCCTTAAAAGTACAACAAATTCAGAACCAACTTTCCTAAATCAAAAACGATTTTGACAGTGACAAAGCATCGACTTTTGAAGTTTCAGAATGAAAGTAAAATTATGTACTGCATCACTGCTAATGATTTCCGGTACAAACATTGTTTCCCAGGAGCTTAATACAAAAGGAAACCTTGGGACATTGCGTCTTTGACTGGACGTCTGACTCAATGACTCCAAGGAAAAGAAAGTTAACTAACCTAATCAAAACACCGCCGATTGTTACTGACTAGGCGCCATCATGCCATGCCGTAAACATCACTTCCGTCGAATCCATGAAATCGATGGGTGGCGTGCCCGATTAGTGCTTGGGCAGGTGGCCACCCGGGCAACAGCAGGTGCATTGTCATTATCAACGTTCACCTGTAGAGACCTAGCCTAGCTTATCCTATCCTAGCATGACATGACCTAGCATCTCAACTGTTCTGGCGTATCCTGACATAACCTACCCTCTTACCTCACCTAGCATATCCAATTATAGACTGAGCTATCTTGCTGTAGCCTAGCCTAGTCTCATCTCACCTCGTCTAACGTAACTTAAACTGACTTGCCCTCCACTATCCTATCCTAATCTGATTTACCTAGCTGATACCCCACGCTGCCAACCCTAGACTAGCCTAGCCTGCACGAGCTTAGCATACTTCATTCTCCCCTGCTACCCTACTCTACCCTGCCATCGGCTAACCTAACTTAACCTGAAATTGACGACATCCGGTGTCCTCCGGAGTTTCACCCACCCAAGTACCAACCAGGCACGATCTGGTTGGCTTCAGTGATCGGAAACTGACGTTTCTAGCATGGCAAGATCGTCCCGTGCAATGAACATTTGTAGTAGGTCAGCAGGTTAGCCAAGCAGCACACACCTACTAGATGGTAGGAGTGCTAATAATCATTTGAGGTTGAAGCATAATAATTGGCTGGCAAAATGCATTGGGCATGTTCTTCTCATGCTCACAGGTGGAAAGTAGCTGTGGTCGCAATATAGCCAAAACAGCCGAGGCGCTCAATACTCCCAACTACACGTACATACACGGAGTGAACAGGACCCCCCAGTTCTGGTTATGTGCATTCATATCTTTCTCGTGGATAGAGGGCTCTTTTAGGGGCATGAATTACACGCTGTGAATGTCCACTGATCGCCATTTTGAACTTAATTTCTGGTTCAGATATTAAGGCCAATGTTGCGAATATCTCACCAAACCAGGCTGGTGTCCGAGTCAGAAAATGTTCAGCTTCAACAGAGAACATGTCAAGCTAACATCAGCGCGGTAACGAGCCATGGGAGGGACGGTCCCGGCCAACCTGGAATCTCCAGCCATGAGCAAGTCTCATGGCTGGCCACTGCACCGGCTCAGCTTGCTCGAATTTGTGTCACGTTTGCCACGAAATTCACTTATTTGCTTGGTGCATGTCGTGCCCAGTCACTATTGCATTTTTTTAAAACAAAATCTTTGGAAAAGAAAGAACTTGTGAAGAACTTACCTGCTATATTGACTTGAAAAAGGCCTTTCATACTGTGAGCATGGATATTCTACTAAAAAAATACAACATATTGGGGTATCAGGAACACTACTCAGGATATTACATTCATATTTACATTCACATTCGATATTGGGAAAAATGTATGTTATTACTACGCGAGTCGGATTGTGCATGGAGCTTAGTCGACATGCATAGGTACGATATCGATGCGATATTGATATGGATGCGATATCGATAACGGATCGTGATCACAAAATCGACTGGTTCAGCTTTCTACGTCAACATTATGCCCAATCGTGGTCATGTTTCCGACATGAAGACTGATTCACACGGTATTTCATTTCTTCATTACGATGACGAGGAGTGCATGTGGGGACATGCACGCCGTAAAACATGAGCACCCGGTGTTGAGGATGTGCTTCGAAGCCGTGATGTCCTGTCATTGCCTACAGTCGATGAGATGTAAAGCATCAACAGCCAACAGCCGAGTACAGTTTCCACTGCTCATGTCTGGAAGGTCAAAGGCGGCCAGAGAGGATACTTGCGTAAGTAAATCTGCTGTCATGATCGCTTTTTATTCTACCAGCCCCACAGATAGCTTAGGAGGTAAAGGAGGCTTTGAACCGGTTCAGTGTGAATCCGCACGTGCCAAGAACTACAACCACACAGCGCCTTGATTCGAATATCCGCTTGAAGTCGCCGGCGCCGGTTTCGCCACAGCGCTAGAAAGCCCACAGCCGAGACCCCGACTGAGACAATTTCGGCAGAGCTGCTGCCAGAGACGTGCTTCAGATCGGTGGCACAATATTTCACGCCTTTCGATTTGACGCAGGAGCAACATCAACGATCTGCTCGGCCCCCGCGCTACCAGCACCCACCAGCCCTGCGTCTGCCCGCGTGCATCGTGTCGTAAATGCTCTTTTCTTGTGAGACTGGGATACGCGAACCAGGGATGTTCTTGCCATGTTAGACTGGCCGATCTGGCACGTATGAAACGTTGTTTGAGGTCAATTTGGGCGGCTGTCGGCAGATGGCAGCAGCAGCGACGCACGGGCCCGGGCTCGTCACCACAGGAGACGGTGGGGACGCATTGCCTACCACCCAACCCGTTCCTGAGCTACCAGGTTTTCTGCATAAACAAGTTGCGAATGGAACATTATGTCGATGCACTTGGTCATCTCGGGCAGGAATCCCAAATCAATTCCGCGAGGTGCGTCAAGATTCAAGATTCAAATAGTTTTGCAACGTCACATTAAAAAGTATGTATTATGTTCGAGGCATGGCTGGATATCTAAGGTGCAACCCCTTGGTTTTGTACCCTGCTAATGCTAATTTGTCATTTTCAATCTGAAAGCACGTTCTGAAAATACCTGCACTCCTCCCCTGTCTTGGTGAGAGATCTCCAGCCATGGCTCGGGCGCATTTGATCCAGCTAGTGGTTTTGCACCGTGACTAGATCGTTCTGGACTGTCTACCTGGACTACGCTGAATGCAGCTGAAATGGGCCTTCCTTTGTAAGAACTTATATCAACAAGGGATATAAAAAAGGACACCAGTTAGGTGCAAGTTGGCATCAAAGCGTTGAATGCGTAACACTACCATACAAAAAAAAATACATGGGGTAATCAGTGGGCCGCAGTGTAACGCACGTGAGTCGATGAGAGAACACTTTATTTCGATAATATATGAACGAGCTGGTATATTTGAGCGTGCATGCACGGCCCGTATCGTGCATGCACAGGACATTGGTCCCGACGTTGCAATCACCCAGGCTCCGATGTAGGCGTCGAGAAGCACCAAACACGCAACTCGTTTCAGCACACCGACCGCCGGCACAGACATACCACAGGTAGTCGGGGACTCCCGTCAGGTGTGCTTCAAGTCAGTGACATAAAATGTTCAAAAACCAGCTGCCTCTGCGGGCGATAATGTGCTGGCACGACTTCACACGCCAATACCTTCAAAAGAGGTCAATGGCACGTGACAATGCTACACGACTATGCGGTTTCGCAGGACGGCTGCCGATCGATTGTTGTCAAAATGTCACTAATTCAATTTGCAAACGATCCGGGCCCACTTCTCTATCACATTCTGACCGTATCATGAAGGCAACATTACAGAGCGTCACGACGCGTACAGGACACATTCCATTTGTCGACACATTCAATAGAGCTCAATTCAACACTGAATCATATTGCGGTGATAAATCTCATAACTTTAAAAACGCGTGAGCACACCCGGGGCGCGGCGGCCCCGCTGACTTGGCACTTGCCCGCACTGCGGCGAGCGTGTGTGGCAGCACTACACTGTGGTCTCGTTACGCCGCGACTGTGGCGCTGCGGGCGGCGCCTGCGGCAACCTGTCCAGGTCGTTGTAGTACTCGTGCGGTGGCGCTTGCGAGGCGGCGGCGCGCGGCGCCACCCTCCGCGCCGCCGCCCCCTGAACGGGCACGCCCACCGCGTTCGGCGACGAGCCGCCGCCCGGTCCGAACACCGCGCCCGCCGGCGAGCTGGCGGGGCAGGCAGCGCCGGCGGCGGTGGCGGCAGAGGAGGCGGCCAGACAGACGCCTGCCGACGCCGCCGACGGCGCGCCCGCCGGCTGGAAGGAGGCGGCCGGCGGCGTCTGCCGGCCGGGCCGGTAGCCGGTCAGGCTGGCCGGCCCGCCGCCCGGCCGGATCTGGTGCGGCAGACTGGCTGGCCCGCCGGCCGGCCTGACCTGGTGCGGCAGACTGGCGGGCCGGCCGGCCAGACTCCCGTGCAGAGCCCCCTCCCGGCCGTTGATCATGTGGTATTCTGGGTTGTCCATGCTCAGCATGAAGGGGTCCTCGGGCGCCACCTGGGAGCCGGGGCTGCCCGCTGAAACGTGCGGCGTGTTATTTATCGCCACCTGACGGTACCAGGACCTGGGGGGGGCTGCCCGCTGAAACGGTGACGGCGTGTTATTCTACTGATCGCAAGGGGCCCCAGCTGACGGTTATATAACAACCACGGCACCTGGGAGCCGGGGCTGCCCGCTGAAACGGTGACGGCGTGTTATTCTACTGATCGCAAGGGGCCCCAGCTGAGGGTTATATAACAACCACGGCACCTGGGAGCCGGGGCTGCCCGCTGAAACGGTCACGGCGTGTTATTCTACTGATCGCAAGGGGCCCCAGCTGAGGGCTATATAACAACCACACAGTATCAGCCGGTCCATGTGGGAATACCACGTGCAGCACCTTTACGATACACCATACTTTACGATAGCACCTGTACGGTACTTTACAGCACCGTGCAGCATTGACCAGGTTGTATTTGCTCCCGCCTTCAATGTAGATAGGTTTGTGCTCTAATGCAGTATTCAGAATCAGCGCTCTTATGGGTATATGATCACCTTTTGGCATACCAACTGCGAACGGTGACGCCACAGAATCGCAAGAGATCCTTACAACGGAGAAGACAGAGGATGCAGCAAAGTAAACCGACTTGGCTTGAAGACCTGTGAATCATAACATCAAATAAACGTGCTTGAAAATGGCGTCCAGGGTCCTTCAAGTGTAAAACTTGAAATTGTTCTGCTTTGTAACTCGGCCATTTGGGTGTTCGACCGTGATGAGACGACACCGAGAGCCGAGTTAAGAGCTTCCTATCGGACCAGTGGGCCATCTCACCAGCTGGCTGAGCAAACGCCAGTCGGCCGACGTCATGCCAGGGTTTCAGGGACGTGTCGAGACATGTCACAAAATGCGTCGCGTTGACGCGTCGGGCGTGTGGTGGCTGTTTGTTTGCTACTTGGGCTTTATTTAGGACTCTTCGACCCGTCTTGGATCATTAGTGCCCATGTGTGGCAACTATTTATGCTTAGCCCAGATCCTGTTTCAGACATCCCCCGTGCCAATCTTGCTCCCCGTCCAGTATCTGTCCAGTATAGTTGCTGTCCCCTTCCCTTCTCTATCGGCCACACACAACCACAACTCAGCCACAACTCCACCGCAAATCTTCTTTATCTTAAAAAAAAACTATAGAACTGGAAGTGGAATGTAACAGAACTTGAATATCCAGATCAGGAGGTGGGTTCAAGGTCAATACAACAAGCTTGCACTTTGCACCGACTCTGATTCTGTAAAGCCTCCCCACAACAATTAGAACTCATGTTATTTTTAAAGACCAAAAAGGACCACATATAGCACTGCGAGTCACAACATCTGGCAGCCTCTATTCTGTATGTTACCGAGTGCTAAACTGGACATTCTTGACGTTAAAACTCTCAGCTGACTAACAACACACATTCCGAGTCAGTATGCTTGTTCGCTCTCCGACATCAACCAAACATGGCCGCTGTCATTAATGCGTCTAGCTCCGAAATGTTTTACAAGATGACAAGATAGCAGACGTCAGAATATGTCATGCTCGACACGTTGCTGACAGGGGGAATGCCAAATATCCGGTGGAAAATTGATGGGTTCGGGTTTGATCCTTATCTCTTAACCACACATAAACATTGTCTTCGTCACAAAGACTGGTGTTACCTTGACGTGCCATTTATCGTCAGCCGCTTTATCTCACCATCTCAAGGTTATTAGCGGGTCAAGCGCTACTAGACAGAAGCAGGATCACGGCGACAGATGTGCAGTAACGAGTGCCATGGATTTGATCCTTATGAAACTGCGTCGCAAGCGTTCGAGTATTAGACGATCACGTGACACGAACATAGGCGTGACGTAGCACGTGACTGAATATTAAAGCCACGGTTCAACCTCAAAGAAGGAGCAAAGGTGTCAATTTCATCTTCCGTGAGGCGCCGTTTGCTTTCCCCGTTGACAGACATCCGCCGTCACATCCCATCTTCTACATCGTTTGGCTGTGCATCCCGTGTCAGAATGCCAGCCAGGCACCTCCGGCAAAGTCTCAAACGGGTGGGAAGAAAAACTGGTCGACAAGACTACGGTCGGTAGTGTTGGCATCGAGCAAAAACTTCACTGCCAGTTGTGACCGCAGGAGCGTCGTTGCGACGACAAAGTAGGGCGCTGGTTCGGCCTATTGGATCGACTCTTTCCATGCAACGTTAACTGGCGCAACGCTAAGTGCCGAAAAAGTCAGAACGGCGACTTCCCCGGCCCCCGCCTGAGATTGGGACGTCCCGGAAATCGGAATGTGCCAGTCTGCCCTCCCTGTTGCGGAGCCCTGTGTAGACGCATGTCGGTAGGTGGGCACTTGGGCTCTTTTACGACGCATCTGACCGCTGGATCATCTGGATCTGGATCACGCGTCGCCAACCTGCCAAGCCGGCTGGTCGTGGCTGGACTCAGTACTCCCGCCGGTTGTGGGATTGGAACCCATGATCCTACGACCAAGAGTCCAACTCCCTACCGACCGAGCTGTCGCGGCCGCCTTGCGCACGCGTGTCGTGAACTGCAGCTCCGTACGCGTGCGCACGACGCACCGCACACCACCGTGACACACAACACACACACCTGACCTACAGCCGACATCACCAACGCGGTGACCATTTAGACGCCAGAGAGATGTCCCCAACCCAGCCCCCGCCTTCAATACCAAAAAAATCCCACACAAGCTAACGTAAAATCCCCGTAACGTAAATATTCACTTGCCTGCACCTTGGTTGCAAACACTTGCATTTTTAGACAGGCATGTAACATAATCGCTTTAAAGGCGGCGCAAATGACCTTTATGGTCCGGCACGCCTCTAAAAATCACTCTCCCCCCCCCCCCACAGGCCGGTCAAATTCACCAACAACACACCCGGCCGGCGGGGACCGGACGGGGGACCGGACGCCGAACGTCGACACCCACCGAGCGGGCCGTCGGCGACCAGGTGGACGTAGGTGGGCGGCGCGCCGGCCGGCTGGCCGTTGCACGGCATGAGGTAGTCGTCCTCGTCCAGCGGCAGGTGCAGCCTCATGCCGGCAACGACCGCGCCGTGGCCGGGCGCCGCCGGCCAGCCGGCCGCCGGCTCGAAACAGTCGTCGTCGCCCATCTCGTCTGAAGAGGTCGCCGCGCACGGGTCAGTCGACAGGCCGCTGAGCACTCGGCAATGGCGATGCAAGGGATGATGCATCGAGTCGCTTAGCGGGTCAAAGTGATGTGGTGGATCCAACTATTATGGCTTGGCTTTTAGCTTAAGAATCTGGTCTCAGCTTAAGCCATTCAAGTTTTAGGCTATTAAGGTTTTAGCGATAACTACTGAGGTTTTGGGAATATCAACTGCATTGGTAATGCAGCGCCCGGAGGTCGTGGGCCATGCCACCATAGTGACAATACGACCGAATCAGATATGGTCACACCAGAATGTGATCCCACAAGTCATTGGTTCAGCTCACCAGCAGTCACCGGTCAAATTGTGTCACCAAGTCACCAACCAGTCATTGGTTCAGCTCACCAGCAGTCACCGGTCAAATTGTGTCACCAAGTCACCAACCAGTCAAATTGTGACTGACACCCCCACAGCGCCAGTCCACCCAAAGGCCGCGCGCGTGGGGCAGTCCACCCCGGAAGCAGTGTCCACCCTGGAGGCAGTGTCCACCCCGGAAGCAGTCCACCCCGGAGGAAGTCCAGCCCAGAGGCAGCGTCCACACCGGAGGTCTCACCAAGCGAGCGCAGCGTGTCGCCGCCGCTGCCGTAGCGCGAGCTGCCGGCAGAGCCGGTGCGCCGCTTGCTCGGCTCGTGCGCGTACCGCCGTTGGCGGCCGCGCAGCGAGTTGGAGCGCAGCGCGCAGTAGTCGGGCGCGTCGTCGAGCGTGCCGAGCGACGAAGTCGGGTAGCCGCCGACCACGCCCGGCGGGTTCAGGTACTCGCACGCGTTCATCAGCACGTCGGTGGGGCTGTCCAGCGCCGAGGCGGCCAGGCTGCGCATCAGCTCCCGCTCGTCCTGCCAAAGCAGCGTCGGCCACCTTCAGCACGGCGGCCGCTCGTCGCGTGTCGGCACAAATGGCGCCAACGAAAGTGGCGGGAAAACAGTGCCGGGAGGACACGGCGCCGCCTGACCTGGCCGCACGAGCTGGTCGGCCGGCCGGCAGGACAGTCGCCGCACAGGTGGCGCGATTGACACAGCCAGTCAGCAGTGTTGGTGACGAGCCGCCGCACAGGGATGGCCCCACAGGACAACCGGTCGCATCAGTACTGATGCCGCAGCGTGATCGCGGAGCGTGGTGAGGCGGCCAACAGGTCACACCAATCTGGAGAACTTGACACATCATCTGTCCACGGGTGCCCTGCTCCCAACAGCAGCTTTGTCCGTCCTCACTCTTACTCCGGACAACAGACCTGGTCAGATCCCGGTAATTGGACAACATATATCATGAGCTTACATTTGTATTTGCACGGGGTTCATGAATTAACGCATTTGCTCACATACAAGAGACCGTTGGGTAAAGCGCTTGCCAGAACAGAACTCGATAGTTCCACTTTTTACTCAGCTGAAGAAATTGTTTCCGTGATCATGTAGTACTCCAACAAGCAACGGGTGCCAGCAGCACCAAATCACATAACCCCTACACATTTAAGCTGGTGATGCACTGCCAAAGCGATCCAACACCAGGCATCTTGAGACTCCATACAGTTCAACCACAGATGAGGCTGAATTGATCACCAGCCGAACATAGACGTCACCTGCTGGGCGTAGGAGGGCAGTGGCACCAGCCGAACCCGGACCTCACCTGCTGGACGTAGGAAGGCAGTGGCACAAGCGGGACCCGGACATCACCTGCTGGGTGTAGGAGGGCAGTGGCACCAGCCGGACCTGGACCTCACCTGCTGGGTGTAGGAGGGCAGTGGCACCAGCCGGACCTGGACCTCACCTGCTGGGTGTAGGAGGGCAGTCGCATCAGCCGGTCGCCGTGGATGACCAGGTAGCGGCCCGGGTCGCGCGACATCTTGGCGAACTCGTCGGCCAGCTCCTGGAAGCTGGGCCGAGAGTCAGCGTCCAGCATCCAGCACTTGATCATGATCATGTAGACCTCGATGGAGCAGGAGGGCGGCTGCGGTAGCCGCTCGCCCTTCTCCAGCAGGTCAGGCACGTCCTTGGCCGGCACGTCCTCGTACGGCCGCTCGCCGTACGTCAGCAGCTCCCACACCGTCACACCTGAGGTCACCAACGGAGGTCAGCAGCTTTCCCACCGTCACCAGCAGAACTCAGTAGTTGCTACACTGTCACACCTGAGGTCACCAACGGGGTCAGCAGCTCCCAAAATATAATTGAATCCACATGCAAAATGCACAACTGATAGTGCATGATAAGCCATCGAAAAGTTAAAGTAAAGTATCAAAATTACAAGAAAACAATATAGCAGGCTACCTTGGCCGTAAATAAATTGAACTCGCATGTCAACCACCAACATCTCAGTGTGGTAAGCAAAGCAGCAATAATACAAGAGACATCGGGACTCAGCCACCGCCCCTCCAGCCAGGCTGCACTGCACACTCCTCGCTCGCCAGTGCGCTCCCACTCACCGAAGGCCCACACGTCGCTCTTGTGGTTGAAGATGCGGTGCTGGATGCACTCGAGCGCCAGCCACTTGATGGGCATCTTGCCGCCCGCCGCGCGATACTCCTCCTCGTTGATGTCGAGCAGCTTGGCCAGCCCGAAGTCGGTGATCTTGACCAGGCTGGGCGTCTGCACCAGCACGTTGCGCGCCGCCAGGTCGCGGTGCACCAGCCGGCGCTCCTCCAGGTAGGCCATGCCGCGCGCGATCTGCGTGCACCAGTTGAGCAGCGGCTTGCTGCCCACCTTGTCGCGGTTGTTGCGCACGTAGTCGACCAGACAGCCGAGCGGCATCAGCTGCGTCACCAGCATCATCTGTGACGTCATGCACACGGCCAGCAGCGGCAGCAGGTTGCAGTGGTCCAGCGACGCCATGATGTACGCCTCCTCCAGGATCTCCTTGTTGCTGTCGGCGCCCGTGTCCTCGCGCAGCACCTTGATCGCCACGGGGATCTTGACGTTCTCCTCCTTGGGCACCCACACGCCGCGGTACACGGTGCCGAACGCGCCGTAGCCGAGGATGCCGCCCTTGCGCAGCTCGGCCTCCTTCACGATGCGTAGCTGCGCCAGGTTCGGCTTCACGTTCGTCACCTTGAGCGGCTCGTTGAGGCCCTCCTTGCTCATCAGCATCGTCATCTTCAGCATGGCCTCCTTCTTGCGATCGCTGCGGCACTTGCAGACGATGCCGGTGATCATGACCAGCAGGAAGAGCACGACCACCACCACCGACACCACCACGGTGGTCATCGTCTCCTCCGGGTTGTAGGCGGCGAGCGTGCTCGGCTCGCTGCTGCAGTACGGATCGCTGCCGTCCTCCGGGAACACCTTGTGCGGGTGCGAGTCGGGACACTGGGCGGTGCAGTTGAAGGCCGAACCGTTCCCCGTCCCGTCCGACGCCTGTAACAGTGGCCAAGATGCGACTGCTGGTCTGCTTCGCAACCCGGCGAGACTCTACATGATGAGCTTCGCACCAGATATACGCATACGTGTGTGTGTGCGTGTGCGTGTGCATACTATACCGCGGTTTGATTTTACAACCGCATTTTACGATTGCTAACAACACTGCACCGCATGCTAGATGATGTGATGAATGTGCTGTGATTACATGGTGAATAAATAATCATGAATTATTAAAATGTGGGCAGTCCAATCATATATCGATGAAAAGGTAGCCAGATAATTCAAACACCAATGATCTTGCAAACAAATCACGAAACAAACTTGTCAATGGTCATATAGTCAACAGTCGGTAAAGCAACCCGAAGGTACCGTGCCGGTGATACAATCAAGTCAGAAACATTATACACCATTTCTGTACATCGAAATAACTACACCCACTGCCGAATGAACTGTTTCCAGGCATGGCCCACGTGTACCCGTCACAAACATGTATCACTGGCCGTAATCGACACCGCGGTGAACAGCAGCTAATCCAAAATACACGCAAACAATCTGGCTTACTGCCATATGAACGAACAAAGGACAGGTCGTGAGGTCCCAGTTCCCGGACGGGACCAGTACAACATCTCGCAGTAATCGGGCAGTGCTGAGCTGGCTTAGCCTTGCCTAGCTTCCCAGCTCAACTAGACAGGATAATCTGTCAGCCTTCTGGAGCCGTCCACAAGTTGACGATCTCGGCCTCGCCGGTCTGCCTGGAGAGCGAGTCAGACCTGGCACCTGGCCGGGGCGGGGCTGACCTCAACCTTACCACCCTCCTGGAGAGCTGGTCAGACCTCACAACTTACCGATACAGGGGCTGACCTCGACCTCACCACTCCCCTGGAGAGCGGGCCAGACTACACCTAGCCGATACAGGGGCTGATCTCGACCTCACTACCCTCCCTGGAGATCGGATCAGGCTACACCTAGGCAAGGCAGAGCCCGATGGCGGCGTCGCCCGCCATCGGGCCGTCACGCGACGAGACTAGCAGGCGCCGGCGGCGGCAATGGTCTGGTGCCCGGCGGCGGACCACCCGCACCGGCACACGGCGCGGCGTCTCACCAGGTAGATGCGGTAGTTGCGGCAGTCCCTGCACCGCTGGCCGGGACCCGAGCAGCCGCGACACTCGGGCGCGCAGCGGACGCACTCGTGCGTCAGCTCGTTGGCGTAGAAGTCGTCGGGGCACGTGTCCTCGCACTGCTCGCCGTTGCGGTAGTGCACGCACTCCTGGCACACGGTCACGTGGAACCTGTCGGCAGGCGCGCGCGCACGACTGAGTAGGCCGCCGGGTGGCGAGACATGCTGCCAGCACGGGAACAGCGCGTGTGGTGTCCGAGACAAGCAACAGGGCCGACGGTGCCGCCTCAATCGACATACATTGCCGACCAGCTGTTCTGACATCGCGGTGCGGTCGACTCCGCCGCATCTCTAATACAGGCATCACGGTGTGAGTACCGGGCCTACCTCTGCTCAGGCCGGTGACGTTTTGTTCCAGTGGACTTTAAATGCCCAGGTAGTTGGCAAAGTGTCGCAGTGGTTTCTCAAGAGCGGGTTCCAGCGTGCTAACACGGCTAGAAGTGTATGACCAGTCACGCACACAGTTCCACTTGCGACTTGCTGAAGGGTGATCCGAACGGTGGTGCCAGCTCAGCATTGTTTGCACCGTCGTGATACCGCACCGCTTCTGCAACTGCTTCCCGCATCACACCACTGCACAGCAACTATGAGAAGGTCTTCTCTTCCAGCACTGGTGTAATAAACACTGCTGTAAATAATGTACAACGTACCCGAAGCCGGTGCAGTTTTTGCAGCGCTCGTGACACTTGCGGCAGATGCTTTTTCCGGCGAGAGCCTTCAGAGGGCCGATCTTCTGTGGCCCCACGAACTCCAAATAGTGACCCACCGGGCACGACTCGTTCACGTTCAGACATCTCTCCTGAAACAAGCAGCAGCGATTCGAGAACGCGAACAAAATCACTGGAACAAAGCTTTCGCGGACGATCTGCGAAAGACACGGAAACAGGCGCGGGGTTTCCTACACTTTTGGTTGAGCTTGGACGCACAATTTGTGGTTGATCCCCACGAGCGTCTTCATTTCTTAACATGGGACCCTATAGGTTGCGTCCCACCAACCACTGACATTCACTGCACTCATTTCCTCCATGCATTGTACCCTACTTATAGTCTCAAACTTCTCCATCCATGCATAGAAAGGTTCTCAGATGTTATAAAATCATTTGGCCAGTAGCTTAGCAACGTAATCTTGTTTTTCAAGGGATCATTCCGTCACAATAACTTCAAATCATGAACGCCTAGAATGTGCCTCGACAGCATCCGCAAAACACCAACTTCAAATGTCTCTCTCCCTCTTCTCTCCCCTCCCCCTCTCTCCTAAATAGCTCAAATTCGACATCAACCATACGGCATTGATACAAAAAACCTCAAAAATGGTCTGCGCCCCTTCACGAATCTGGACGCTCTGCCCCAGTTAAACAATGCTGTTCAGGTTCTTGAACCAGGCGTTTGAGTTCGACATGCCGTGGATTAATGGCTTATCATAAATGGGCGAACATTCGGCAACGAATGCTTCACATTCTCTCTGCCAAATTGTTCACCTTATAACGTCTAAACACGAAGTTGGAACCCGACAGCCGCTCAGAACGACCCGCGGGAACGTTGGCATCGGAGAATAGCCAAGCTACCTGGGCCAGGCAATACAACGGATCGTAAAATTGCAAGGCTCCCGCCGAATTCACACCACCACGATCGTATACAAATGGTAAGACTCGTCGGAGTGTAACGCCCAAAACACTACAAAGGCCATAACATGCCAAATAAACAAGCAGCGGACGCAATTAATCAGTGCGGTTTGCTGGCGCCCTGACAACACACCGCTGTACACTATCTACCTTAGCTGACACGAGCACCGATCGAGCCACGCCCGGCGTCCCAGGGCGGCGCCGGCCATTGATTGACGGCCGATACGGGCGTAATTGATGGCTGAACGTCCGGTGAATCGCCCCACCCAACAGTCGCCGACGGCGGTCGGAGTGGCCCGGAAACCAATAGCAGCGAGATCGAATCCACCGAGCGACGTCTGTCATCCAGGCACCCCGCCGCTCCTCCGCTTGGAAGATGCATATTCAAACACATCAGCCTCCCCGCTAACTGTCCCGAGTGTCATTCTGAGATAACAAGCTCACGCCGACGGATTGCGTCAGACTGCTAATCGAACGGCGTGATTGCGAAGCGAGGTCGTCCGCACAAGGAACAGGAACATTCTGCCGGCCGGAATCCAAGGTTGTCCGTCACAGGACGCCGGGGAGCTGTCAAAGCCGGCGGCTCAGCCACCACTACCAAGGCTACTTTCATTCTGCCGCACCACTAAGGCAAGCCTGAAGTGGCGTGATGGTGTCACAACACCACAACACGCCATGGACACTCCATGTTAGGTGGACTCCGTATTCATTATAGATGTCGAGGAAGGTAGCTCGGTCCCAATTTAGGATTGAGGTTGTCGTGTTTAGTGCCGTATCATACAGGCTCGGCGTGGAAGGCGCTTATGGCAGTTGGACACGGCGACATTGTGTTCAGGGACGTAGCCACATTATTACAGTAGTGCTACCTAGTCAACATCGTAGCCAATGCAAAGATGAAAAGTAACCTACCTGCAGTTTACAAAACAAAATTGTTTTCAATATCACGTGCAGCTGCAGCGTACCTGTCAAACTCCCCCTCCTCCATCACGTCAGTCTCCGATCGAACATTCGTCTCTCCTCTCTGCCTGGCCCCAATATTGGTGGCTTCTTTTACGACACGTCGACCGTTGAGTTATGCAGCGTCGCCAATATCTCACGCCGATTGGCCGCGGGAGAAGAGTAGCGACAGGTGAGACTCGAACCCACATTTTTCGATTGTGAGACGGGCAACTTACCCCTATCCCACTCGTCCCCACCTGGCTCCAACACGCTATTAAAACCTCACTTCGTTGTTGCTGTCGGACCGCTTCGGTCACGTTGTCCTACTACATTTACTACATACTACCGTTTTGGCTATTATTTTGGCCGATCCCTTGTCGCGGCGCGGATAGCCCTTATCGCGTGAAAGCGGTGTCTAAGCCGTCTGTGCAGTTAGACGTTAGATCCTCCGCCAGCGCCGCGACAAGTTCGCGACATGCCGAAGCAGGCTCAAGGCTGCAATGGCGGCCGGCAGAGCCGGTGTGAAGCATGGAGGCGTGGGTGGGCGGGGGAAACGTCGCTCTCTGAAACGTCGCTCTCTGGTGACGTACACTGTCCGCCGTCCTCCGCGCGTATCACCAGACTGCGCGGTCCGGCGTCCGTCCTTCCCGTGAGCGCCCCCCAGATAAGGCACCCTCGCCTCTCGTGTTTACGACCCGCAGCTGTGCGGTCCTTCGCCTCGCCGTTCGAGTTTTAACTTGATTTAACCCCCGGTTAAATCACATTCAACACTCCGCACCGAATTATCGCCCCCATTTGGCGGGCGACCGTGGCCCTGCCACTGCCACTGCCGGTGGCCGACTGGTGGCCGACTGGTGGCCGACTCACCACCTGTCCGCGCGGGCCCAGGATGGCCGCCTGGCAGCTGAAGCAGCCGGCCGGGCCGACCGTGGCGCGCGGCCCGGCGCAGCCGCCGTCGCAGCTGATGTGGCAGTGGCGACACACGCCCGACGCGTTGTACTTGGCGTCGGGACACTGCGCCACGCAGTACGGCCCGTCGCGCACGCTGCGACAGCGCGTGCAGTTGGACGGGCCGCGGCCCTCGCACGGCCCGTCGCACTGCTCGTCGCACAGTTCGCACGTGTCAGCCGACGACTGGTACATGCTGCGGAGGGACGGACAGCCAGTCGTCAGGCTCACGCAGTCCGAGGCCGGCACGTGACCTGTGTCACACTCGGCACGTCGGCTCATCATAACTGGCTCGAATTTACCTTCGGGTGCCCATGTAGTCTGAGTAACTATTCAGCAAGGGGAGGTGCTTGTTTATCAAGCAAATTACTGCGAGGCAACACAATGGCATCGTGGCTCTGGATTCTCACGATTCCGTCCCATGAACGAGGCAAACGGTAGGCATGCGTCAACGCTCCATTCCTCATTGCGTTGCGTTGGCGCGCCGACACGCGAAGGCAATACAACTACACAATAAAAACACACAAAACACACAGCAGCAACACAATACAAATACACAATGCAAACCCACCATACAAACACACACACAAAATATTGGCGTGGGATAAAACAATTTGATCCCACACCCAAAAAAAGCAAGCATGCATTTTTTGTTGCATGCTGAAGACGTTTCTTACAGTCCTGTGACTTTTAACAAAACAATAATATCTGGAGCATTTCCACGGCAACCGCACACCGGTTGATCAAACAGCCGCCACTCACCCGGTCGAGTTGTCGCAGCTCTCCACACATTTGTCGCCGACTCGGAACGTCTTGCACTTGAGGCAGTTGTCGGGCCCCGGCGCCCAGCAGCCGTCGCGCGTGCACTGGTCGTGACACACCAGGCCGTGGGCGGCTGGAATCGGTCACGAGTGTCACTTAGATGGGCACACACCCACACCCACACACCAGGCCATGGGCGGCTGGAAGCGGCCACGAGTGTCGCTTAGATGGGCACACACCCACACCCACACACCAGGCCATGGGCGGCTGGAAGCGGCCATGGGTGTCGCTTAGAATGGCGCGCGTACGCGCACACACTGCGCGTCACCCGAGAGGCGCCACATCACATCACGTGATGTGGAGAGCGAGCGTTTTGGGTAATCACGTAAGGAGAGGGTATTTCTTCAAACATGCGACATCAGAATCTTACTTTGCACCCTCCAGTGAACCTTGAGCAGATTATCACGGAACAGTCCACTTTGCACCCTCCAGTGAATCTTGAGCAGATTATCACGGAACAGTCCACTTTGCACCCTCCAGTGAACCTTGAGCAGATTATCACGGAACAGTCCACTTTGCACCCTCCGGTGAATCTTGAGCAGATTATCACGGAACAGTCCACTTTGCACCCTCCAGTGAATCTTGAGCAGATTATCACGGAACAGTCCACTTTGCACCCTCCAGTGAACCTTGAGCAGATTATCACGGAACAGTCCACTTTGCACCCTCCAGTGAACCTTGAGCAGATTATCACGGAACAGTCCACTTTGCACCCTCCAGTGAACCTTGAGCAGATTATCACGGAACAGTCCACTTTCAATCTTACTTTGCACCCTCCAGTGAACCTTGAGCAGATTATCACGGAACAGTCCACTTTCAAACAGCGCCATTCGACCACCATAGGAGAAAACTCAGAGGATAGTTTGCTGGAGAGCATAATGTTCCGGATTACAAAAATCCAGGAACAGCCTATTTTTCCAACCCCGATGCAATGGATGATGTACGTGATTATCAGATCTCTTTTTTTAAAGACAACAATCGACAGGAATGTGCAGCAAATGCGGAACATGCAGAGTAATATTTAAGTGAATTACTCCATCTTTATTTAGTTATAGATAGATCGCTTAAGCAAATTATTGGAAGCGGCCAAGAGTTGATTTGATCTAGAAAAACCTAAACGCATTTGGTCTACTGCACTTGATGGAGTAAATGATTAGTGTATGATTGATAGTGCTCGTATACCCGATACGGCACTCGAAACCACGTAGTATACGATACAACATGAAAACAACGCAGCATATATGTAGCATTGCAAATCACACACCGTAAGATCAGACATCACGTCTCACATCCATAACCTTCCGGAATGTTTGTTAAATGCGGCCAATTCCGCTCAAGGCTTACGACAACGAACGTAATGCAGTTATTCAAGCACTGCAATGACATACTTGCGGCCGCTTCCGTGCCGTTATCTTAATGTGCAGTCAACGACACTCACCGCAATCGGAGGCGTTGCGATTTTTCTCCACCACGACGTCGTAGTTGGAGGGCACCTTCTGATTGGTCGAGATGAACGAGTTCCAGTTGATGCCATCGGCGAAGCACAGCTGACTGTTCTCCACAATCAGCACGCCGCCCGAGCGCACCTTCTTGAGCGAGCCGAGGCCGAACGACTGCAGCGACGTCTTGACGATGTACAGCGCCGAGAAGTACTCGTGCAGGTACCGGCCGCCGATCACCTCCAGCCTGCGCAGGAAGCCCAGGTCGCGGAACTCCGGGTGGCTGGCGTCGATGTTGACGAAGCCGGTGATCTCGCGCACGGTGCTGAACACCTCCAGTCGGCTGGGCTTCATCTTGCCGTGGTGCGGTCCGAACGAGTAGTTCTTGTAGATCTCCTGGTAGCCGTAGAACGAGTGCTGCAGCACCTGCAGCGAGCCCTGCAGGATGGTGCAGTTCTTGAAGCGGCCGATGTTGCCGGCGTGGATGATCTCGTCCTTGTCGATCTCGCACGTCTTCGGACACGGCCCGTTGCAGGGCACGCACTCGCCGCGCACGGCCTTCTTGTTGTGCGGGCAGGCGCGCACGCACGCGCTGCTGTCCTTGAGCAGGTGCTCGGGACACTGGCGCACGCACGTGGCGCCGTAGGCGAACTTGCCGTTCGGGTTCGGCTCCCACGAGTAGGTGATGCTGTTGTAGCGCATCATGGACGGACACTCCTGCTTGCAGACGCCGCTGTCGAAGAAGTTGCGGCACGCCAGGCAGTCGGACTGGGTGGGGCCCTTGCAGCCGCCGGCGCAGAACAGGTGGCAGCACTGGCGCGGCTCGGGGCCGAAGCAGCGGCCGCCGTGGCACTGCGGCGAGCAGTTGATCTTGCTGAGGCGCTGGCAGTTGTGCGCGCCCGGCCCCCAGCAGCCGCCCTCGGCCGGACACGACTCGTGGCAGGCGGAGCAGTTGCGCTCCGGCTCTGTCAGGTTGTACACGTACACAAAGTCCGAGCTCGGCCCGGTCAGGATCTCGTCCCAGTTGATGGACTTGATGTGGCACAGGTTGTAGTTGTTGAACATGCCCGGGATGCCGGCGAGAATATCTGTGAAGAGAGAACGCCCGCGTTGGTGTTGAGGCATGCCTCGGCCACGACGCTCGGCCGCTGAACAATAAGTGCAGGCAAGACAGATCGCAGGTTGCGCACCTTCACACGTCACAACCGCACCGTAACACGAGAACGCCGAGTACCGTAACACGGGAATACTGTGCACCAGAACATGGGAATGTTGTGCACCGTAACACGGGAACGCCGTGTACCGTAATACGGAAACGCTGTGCACCGTAACACATTAGCTGTTCACTCTACACTGTTACAACTACACCGGATCAGGAAAACACAAAAGCAATCCTCAATATTTCTTATGGTCGGAAATTCTGAAATTGTGTTGCAAACAGCCCAGAAAGGTGTTAAAACTTGACTCAAAGCTTCCTCTCGTAGGTCATTTCAGCATGTCGGAATTGGCTGGTGGAACAGAGCAGGCCGCGCGACATCACCACACAACTCTGCCATGACAGGAGCAGAAAACACCCAGATAGCCTACGACCTCGCACTGGCGAACAAACCAATTGAAACTACTGCCGTGAATGGAATTGAAACGTAGGATAAGTGGGGCATCCGGAAAACAATCATCACACGTTCGGAGTGCCATCGCCAACTATTCTGCACGTGCATGCGGCATCACACTCACATACGCTTCACAACCTCACCACACGTCACATGGCGTCACATTTTACAGATATTCGTCATGATTGGGGCTCAGGGGCGAACCAGCTGCATGGATTGGTTTTAACTGCAGCACACATTTTTAAAGATACCCTGAACCAACTACCTCACCAGACGCTAAACATGACGCCACACATATGTGCCACACCGCCGTTAACACCACCCATATGAGTCACACCGACGTTAACACCACACATATGTGCCACACCGCCGTTAACACTACACATATGAGTCACACCGCCGTTAACACCACACGTATGAGTCACACCACCGTTAACACCACACATATATGCCACACCGCCGTTAACACTACACGTAGATGTGCCACACCGCCGTTGACGCCACACATATGTGCCACACCGCCCTTAACACCACACATACGTGCCACACCGCCGTTAACACTACACATATGAGTCACACCGCCGTTAACACCACACGTATGAGTCACACCACCGTTAACACCACACATATATGCCACACCGCCGTTAACACTACACGTATGTGCCACACCGCCGTTGACGCCACACATATGTGCCACACCGCCCTTAACACCACACATACGTGCCACACCGCCGTTAACACTACACATATGAGTCACACCGCCGTTAACACCACACGTATGAGTCACACCGCCGTTAACACCACACATATGAGTCACACCGCCGTTAACACTACACATATGAGTCACACCGCCGTTAACACTACACATATGTGCCACACCGATGTTAACACCACACATATGCGCCACACCGTCGTTGACGCCACAGTACAGCCTCACGTCTCGCACGCGATGTTGGTACTACGCCAGCCGTCGCCCACGCCACTGCACTGCTATATTCAGCGGCGGCCCGTCGCTAATTGCCGTCACGTGATCGTACCCGCCGCCACGTGACCTCAGCGTCACGTCACGTGACCAGCCACGTGACCTCGGCTCGCCGGCGAGGGCAGGTGCGGGTCGGGTCGATCCCGGCTCTGGTGTGTACAGCAGGTGTTTGGTCGTCGTTATCGCCGACGACGTGGCAGTTTATCTGGCGGCCAGGCATCTCCCACATTAGCCAGTGGGACGCTAATGCGATGACGTCACCGCAGAGAGGCATGCGAAGGCCACGATCGTTAGCATCGTACTCGCTGCACCTCCTGGTGGTCGGCTCGGTGGCAGTGCATTCTCCGTTTCAACGAAGTGTCATGTTCACCGATGTAGTCATCTCGCGGAAAAGAATGGCGGGGAAAAAGGTAAGTGATCCACAGCCGGTAGCGTTGCGCCGACATTCCTCTCAACAACGAACGTCATCCGATAGGCATGTGGCGCGGGCCGGCTCAGAGGACACTGCAGCCTGGCAGACCGGACCTCGGGCCCGTACACATGTGGCGCGGGGCGGCTCAAAGGACACTGCAGCCTGGCAGACCGGACCTCGGGCCCGTACACATGTGGCGCGGGCCGGCTCAGAGGACACTGCAGCCTGGCAGACCGGACCTCGGGCCCGTACACATGTGTATCGCTAAGGTTCCCATCCGAAGTGATCACATTTCGCAGTTTAGTGTCCAGCTGTAAGGACCGGGGAGATTCTCAGGATGTCGGGCACACTAGCCAGTCTCAATCAACCAAATTTTTACTCCACGTCCAGTCCTCCGCTGTGTTAGCTAGGGTTCTAGGATGCTCTTCTAACTGAACCAGCTGGCCAATATCCGATATGAAGATGTGTTCGCTCTCTCCCTTTGGTTGCCTTTGCTCGCCAGCTGTTGTCCAGAGCCGCGCCCTGCCGGAGTCCTGCACGCGCGCCGCCGACGAGCTCTCACCTCTCAGTGCCGGCAGCTCGAGTGTCATCATCTTGGACATGGTGATCATGAGGGAGAACTCCTCGTCACGCACGTTCAGCTTGAACAGCGTCCTGCCGCGGATGATCTGCAGAGACGGCAGCACCAGACGCTCCACGTCCACGTACGAGATCAGAACGTAGCCAGTCACCTGTGGATCACGTCAGGTCAGGTCAGGTCAGGTTAGAGTATGAGACTCCGAATACAAGGTGCCCGAGTACAAGACCATGATGTCCTTCACCTGTTGGCACGACAGATCAGGTTAGAGTAGCAGACTATATCCGAGCGCTTCACCAGGAGCCCCTTCACCTGTGGGAACGACAGAACAGGTCACCACGAGCCCCCCCCCCCTCATGACCGCGTGCGCGTTCGGAGCGTAACTGGCTACACGCGAGTTATAATTCGCCATGTTCAGGTAATGCACAGCCAGGCGATTCGATCACGACTGGCCACTCCACCCACCACGTCTCCATTAACTGCCGTGACTTCATAACTTGGTGGACGAACCAGTTGGCAGGGTACGCCAGTCTCCAGGTGTGAAAAAATCGCTGTTTTACATCCATGTTCGATCATATCAACGAGCGCTGACCGCGAACGGCATCGACAAGCAGCATCCGGGTAACGTGGTGCGTGCCGGTGACGCCAGCCCGCGCAGTGCGGAGTGAGATGTCCAGCAGGTGAGCCGAGCCGCCAGCCGGACACGCCGCGCGTGACCAGGCTACACTGGCCAGTGATGAGACAACACTCGACGAGAGCCCGACAGTCGCGCCATATAACAACACTGCCATAGACGGCCGTTGCGGAAGTCACCGCGGATGGGGACAGGACGGGGACGAGGAACTTTGGGTTGTTTTGCGACGACGCATTCGACTGCTGGA
The DNA here is from genome assembly GCA_034440615.1 of Ashinkailepas kermadecensis. Lineage (NCBI taxonomy): Eukaryota > Metazoa > Arthropoda > Thecostraca > Neolepadidae > Ashinkailepas > Ashinkailepas kermadecensis. Next base: position 84,788 of record JAOTOM010002204.1, read on the forward strand.
CGGCACAGCGCCGCCAAGCTGTCACGCCGCCTGGCCGCGGGTGGACCCGGTAATGCCGCCGGTTGTGGCATTCGAACCCGCCAGCAGGAGTCACGGACAGACCCGCCAGCAGGAGTCACGGACAGACCCGCCAGCAGGAGTCCCGGACAGACCCGCCAGCAGGAGTCACGGACAGACCCGCCAGCAGGAGTCACGGACAGACCCGCCAGCAGGAGTCACGGACAGACCCGCCAGCAGGAGTCACGGACAGACCCGCCAGCAGGAGTCACGGACAGACCCGCCAGCAGGAGTCCCGGACAGACCCGCCAGCAGGAGTCACGGACAGACCCGCCAGCAGGAGTCCCGGACAGACCCGCCAGCAGGAGTCACGGACAGACCCGCCAGCAGGAGTCACGGACAGACACGCCAGCAGGAGTCACGGACAGACCCGCCAGCAGGAGTCACGGACAGACCCGCCAGCAGGAGTCACGGACAGACCCGCCAGCAGGAGTCACGGACAGACCCGCCAGCAGGAGTCACGGACAGACCCGCCAGCAGGAGTCACGGACAGACCCGCCAGCAGGAGTCCCGGACAGACCCGCCAGCAGGAGTCACGGACAGACCCGCCAGCAGGAGTCACGGACAGACCCGCCAGCAGGAGTCACGGACAGACCCGCCAGCAGGAGTCACGGACAGACCCGCCAGCAGGAGTCCCGGACAGACCCGCCAGCAGGAGTCACGGACAGACCCGCCAGCAGGAGTCACGGACAGATCCGCCAGCAGGAGTCACGGACAGACCCGCCAGCAGGAGTCACGGACAGACCCGCCAGCAGGAGTCCCGGACAGACCCGCCAGCAGGAGTCACGGACAGACCCGCCAGCAGGAGTCACGGACAGACCCGCCAGCAGGAGTCACGGACAGACCCGCCAGCAGGAGTCACGGACAGATCCGCCAGCAGGAGTCACGGACAGACCCGCCAGCAGGAGTCCCGGACAGACCCGCCAGCAGGAGTCACGGACAGACCCGCCAGCAGGAGTCACGGACAGACCCGCCAGCAGGAGTCACGGACAGACCCGCCAGCAGGAGTCCCGGACAGACCCGCCAGCAGGAGTCACGGACAGACCCGCCAGCAGGAGTCACGGACAGACTCGCCAGCAGGAGTCACGGACAGACCCGCCAGCAGGAGTCACGGACAGACCCGCCAGCAGGAGTCCCGGACAGACCCGCCAGCAGGAGTCACGGACAGACACGCCCTATCCGATGGGCGACCGCGATCCCAACGTGACAAGGAGTGACGATTTTCAACGGATCCTGCAACCACTGGCGGATCTAGCCCACCGGTTTGGGGTGGGCCAACTTTCGGTTTTCGGCGTCACCCCCCCCCCCCCTCCCCCTCCCCAGTGGCGTACCTAGGAATTGCATCAGGGGAGGGGTCGAAAGGATTTGGAGGGTGCCCATTATCGCACTATTTTTGGTTAAAAGCACCGGATTTCGACCACTATTTGGCAAAAGGGCCCATTAAAAAAAGTTAATGACAACATAATTTCTTGTGTAGGGGCCACCGCCTACCTCCACCGTTTCTAAGTTACCGGATTTTTGTTCTTGTTTACCAAAACGTTCACGTTCACGTTCAACGTCTCGTACCACGTTAACGTTCGTGCACGTGTACACACTGGTGGATCCGATTTTGTCAACTTTTGCTGTAAGCAGAACTTGAGCAGCATGGAACCCTCGATGTGTGTCAGAATCTACTATGCTACGATATTGGCTTCCAAACAATTTTTTTTAAACCTTTTAAATTGGAGATTATTTCATTCAGACGTTATTTTTTTTACCTCGGCAAAGGCTACTGCATTTTCATTTAGTTTACTTCTGTTGGTTTAGGGGGGCCAAAAGACACTATGGCCCCCCTTTTAAGCGCTTCGGGGGGGGGGGGCATGGCCGGAATGGCCCCTCCCTGGATCCGCTAGTGTCCTCTTGCTATTCTTCTTGAAAAAAAATCAGTCAATGTAGCCTGTCTCTTCATCTTAGCAACCCCAACACCAACATACGAAACATGCTGCTCAACTGGGCTCAACTGGTCACTCGCACAAAACATCCTGTTCAAATTCCGCTTTCGAAATCTGGTTCACTGGGTCCGCTTGCCCGTTACTGGCTAAACAAACTTCATGAACCTATCTGACGAAGGAATAATGAAACTGCTGATTTCGTCATCTCTTGCTGTAAGCAGAACTTCAACAGCATAGAACCCTCGATGTGTCAGAATCTACTATGCTACCATATTATGCTTCAAAACAATTATAACAAAATACCTTTAAAATTGGAGATTATTTCACCCGGAATGCTATTTTTTTACCTCAGCAAAGGTTACTGCATTTTAATTCAGTTTACTTTTGTTGGTTTGGGGGGGGGGCAAAAGACACTATGCCCCCCCCCCCTTTGAAGCGCTTGGGGGAGGCATGGCCGGAATGCCCCCCCCCCCCTGGATCCGCCAGTGCCTGCAACAGGAGCGCCGAACAGTGCATCGCATCACAATGCGGCGGCAGGACGAACCCTGCGGCTAATAGCGCACGAGATCAAGTGACAAGCCCACTCCACTTGCCTGATCGCGCTTCTTCGCCGCCGTTGCGGCGTCAGCGTACGCAGCACGCGTCGGCGGAGGGACCCTCCCGAACTTGGTTAGGGAGGGGAATTATTTTGCGAAAATGCAGGTAGCATTGAGAGGATAGACTGAAAAACAGGCCATTCATTTTGATCACGCTTTGAACTGTTCAGCTCGATAGCACCACTCCTACCCCCTCTCTGAAGCTTCCGTGATCGAAGACAGGCCGGCAGGGCGTCGTTACTGGTGAAGATCGCCACCCGGTAGCAGTGACGTCGTCCGTACTACCCAGTCGCGCTTCCCGCTCATTCGCACACACCGAGTCGTTATGGCCGATAATTCCGGGCGGTAAGCCGGTGCCACCCAGTTGCGCCAGCCCGTATCGACGGCCGGCTGGTCCGAGCGTGAATAGCTCAACTTCAGAGGGGGATGGGGTCGAAAGGGGTAGCATTTGCCGGATGGATATTAAATTTTCACAGCATAAGATTGAATGGCCCCATCTTTTTAGTCTATCCTCCCATATGTTGGGTATTAATATCCCTCCCTAACTTGGTAGGACAGGAGCTACGTCGAAGCCCTTTCCTTTCACGCGACGCCGTACGACTTATGCTAAGCTGGTCCGAAAAATCGTCTACGGGGGCTAGTACTCTAGGGTAAGATGTCCGTGTCCCAACTGAAAGGCTGTGGGTTCGAGTCGCACCTGTCGCTACTCTTCACTCGCGACCAATCGGCGTGGAAGGTTGAGGACGCTGTATGATCTAACAGTCGTAAAACCAATCACCGCCCGAGAAAGGTCGTCTGCCCGACGCATCACCCGTTGCACCCACCCACATCGTAGCGCATGGCTGCGATGTGAATGGCGTCGACGTCCATCGCCGTGTGCAGTGCCAGCCGTACCAACACCAGATGGCCACAGGCCGCCGACTACACTCTCAACACCAGACCCAACACCCAACACCCAACACCGGACGGCCACAGGCCGCCGACTACACTCCCAACACCAGACCCAACACCCAACACCGGACGGCCACAGGCCGCCACTGCACTCTCAACACCAGACATAACACCCAACACCCACACCGGACGGCCACAGGCCGCCGACTACACTCCCAACCCCCAACACCGGACGGCCACAGGCCGCCGACTACACTCCCAACACCAGACCCAACACCCAACACCGGACGGCAATATGCCGCCGACTGCACTCTCAACACCAGACCCAACACCCAACACCCAACACCGGACGGCCACAGGCCGCCGACTGCACTCCCAACACCAGACCCAACACCCAACACCCAACACCGGACGGCCACAGGCCGCCGACTACACTCCCAACACCAGACCCAACACCCAACACCGGACGGCAATATGCCGCCGACTGCACTCTCAACACCAGACCCAACACCCAACACCCAACACCCAACACCGGACGGCCACAGACCGCCGACTACACTCTCAACACCAGACCCAACACCCAACACCGGACGGCCACAGGCCGCCGACTACACTCCCAACACCAGACCCAACACCCAACACCGGACGGCCACAAGCCGCCGACTACACTCCCAACACCAGACCCAACACCCAACACCGGACGGCCACAAGCCGCCGACTACACTCCCAACACCAGACCCAACACCCAACACCGGACGGCCACAGGCCGCCGACTGCACTCCCGACACCAGACCCAACACCCAACACCCAACACCGGACGGCCACAAGCCGCCGACTGCACTCCCAAGTCCGCCGCACTCTGCAGTGTTTGCCCAAGTGATAAGTACCCCAGTATCCAAGGTTACATAAGTTCCCTCCCATCTATCGAGCTGAGCTACAGCATGCCGCGATGCTCGCTCATTGGTATCTCAGGGCTCTCCGACAACACGTCCGAAAACCAACACTTGAAATGCCACCAGTCAGCTCTCCGCAACTGTAGAAGTGACGTACACCGCATGCAGTTCTTCACGTGGCAGAAGGGGAGGGCACTGGGCGGCGTTTCAAATCCAGCATTTCATGTGTGGCATCACCATTTCCGATCTGATGGTCGCAGATGAGAGCTTGAGGAGGGGCTGGTGCATCTACGCACGCACTGAGATGCAGGCTGGATGGGCGCTGATAAGCTGATGGGCTGATGAGCACATAACTGTCAAAAGTGCCCTTACAACCAGATAACCTTCAGACCCACTTGAGATACTTGCTGGAGGTTCATGGCCGGCAGATGGCGCCCAACCAACTAGCTAACTCGATATGGCTCCAAAACAGTATTCAACTTCACCGACTGATTTTCATTTTCGCCCGTGAAACACCTCCACTTCCCCTTCCCACATGTCCAGCACGTATTACACTCAACTGAACCGTAATTGCCCAGCGGGCCCAAACTTCACCCAGTGAGGATTCCCTCTGTGGTTGAGACCTCTGCTCTCAGAGGCGATAGCCTGCTTCAGGTGTTGCGCCTAATAAGGTTGCTGAACGGAGCCGAGACTCACCCACGAAGAGCCCACACGCAAAGCATTGGCACTAATCGTATTCTGGTTTTCTAAGTACAGCAACTCATTAACATCGGGTGCGATCTATTAGTTACTTCGGGTACTAACTACTCCGGGTACTACGGGTAGTCACTTCGGGTACTACATGCCGAAACTACGTCAGTGATGACACCGTGAAACACTGGTCCAAATGTTTTCGTACTCTTCTGTGGCGGCCATTTTGTTCCGTATTGCACTGGATCACGAAAGTGATTTCACAGACAAGCCGGCAACCAGCTCTAATTGTGACGTCAATCCAACCATCAGCCTGTAGCCCTTCCACTGCTGGGTTCAGACCAAGCACACAAAACAGTGATTATCACCAGCTTAGATGCCCATAGACCGGTCGGACCCTCTGACACCCAATCGAATTCCAGGCAGTGACGTAGCCAAGGGCGGGGGGGGGCAGCCGCCTCTGGCGGGCCCGAGGATGCCCTCCAGGCAATCGCTTTGAGGGGTCCGCAATGGCCCCCGAGGTGTAGAGCAAGAGATAAAACCGAGGAAAGATTAAACTGCATCTAACAGATGGTGTGGAAAGGGCCCCTGAGACCCGAAGACGTCCACCTTGATGGCTGACGAGGACTGAGAAGACAAATGGGCCCGCCTGAGGGTTTGTTGGAACTGTCCTCACCAGAGTCTCAGTTATTATATCCTAGATCACAACACCTCGTACCCAGCTCAGTGAAAACGCTTGGTATTATCAGGCGATTGTTGCTCGGAGGAGGACATTTCAACATCACGGCAGCGTAGTCCGGGCAAGCCACCATGCCCATCCATCTCTCATTAGTGCAGTTTATGCGGCAGTTTTGGGGTTTCAGCACATCTTCCGGCGATAGCAGTTGGCGTATATATAATTGTTCGAGTTCTTCAGCTTTGCAATGCCAAAGATGGTCACAAACAGTGGCTGAGGCTGCCCCGCATTAACACGGTAGCCAAGTGTTAATGCGGGGCAGTTAATTTGTGACCATCTTTGGCTTTGCAATGCCAAAGATGGTCACAAACAGCGGCTGAGGCTGCCCCGCATTAACACGGTGGCCAAGTGTTAATGCGGGGCGGTTAATGTTTGTGACCATCTTTGGCTTTGCAATGCCAAAGATGGTCACAAACAGCGGCTGAGGCTGCCCCGCATTAACACGGTGGCCAAGTGCCATGACCGGGTCGGGGCATTCTCCTATAATTACAACGTTGATGAAACCGAGCGCCAACATCAATTTACCTTTTCGAAATTCGAGTCACATAGCATAGCATAGCATAACGTAGCTTCTTATAGGAGTTAACAAAGCCAAAGATCCGCCTCCGTTGCATGGTATGCAGTGTTCTTTGCAATACTTTTAAAAAAAACAACAAAAACGCGCCATTTGGCGGTTACAACAGTGTTCTGTCCGCAGTCACGCTGGAAATCAAACGCAGCGAAATCGTGTCAGATTTTTCCAGACCCTAGACGGCGACATGGGTCGATCTTTGCAGAGCCGAGGTATGGGCTGTGCAGAGACGCCGCTGCTCAGGGAACCTCGTCTGAGGCTCCTCGTCGTGGAACGCCGCCTCTTGCATACGTCTTAAACTACTGTGGAGCTGAAACACTGCTAACGGCCACTTGAAATGTGTGTTGAAATAATGGAGCTGAGCCACCGCAACGTCATCCGTCACGTGCTGCGTGACAGGCGGACATTTGAAGCTAAGATTGTGACAGTTGGTCGGCAGCTGTGGCAACCTCGACCCTTCAGAGTGTCTGAGCGGCCGCCGACCAGTTGCCGGCCGCCAGCCGGACGGAGGTGGGCAGTAGGTGGGCAGTAGGTGGGCAGTAGGTGGGCAGTAGGTCGGCCGAGAGGCCAGCCGCGCCGGGCGGAGGTGTGCAGTAGGTGGGCAGTAGGTCGGCCGAGAGGCCAGCCGCGCCGGGCGGAGGTGTGCAGTAGGTGGGCAGTAGGTCGGCCGAGAGGCCAGCCGCGCCGGACGGAGGTGTGCAGTAGGTGGGCAGTAGGTCGGCCGAGAGGCCAGCCGCGCCGGGCGGAGGTGTGCAGTAGGTGGGCAGTAGGTCGGCCGAGAGGCCAGCCGCGCCGGGCGGAGGTGTGCAGTAGGTGGGCAGTAGGTCGGCCGAGAGGCCAGCCGCGCCGGACGGAGGTGTGCAGTAGGTGGGCAGTAGGTCGGCCGAGAGGCCAGCCGCGCCGGGCGGAGGTGTGCAGTAGGTGGGCAGTAGGTCGGCCGAGAGGCCAGCCGCGCCGGGCGGAGGTGTGCAGTAGGTGGGCAGTAGGTCGGCCGAGAGGCCAGCCGCGCCGGGCGGAGGTGTGCAGTAGGTGGGCAGTAGGTCGGCCGAGAGGCCAGCCGCGCCGGACGGAGGTGTGCAGTAGGTGGGCAGTAGGTCGGCCGAGAGGCCAGCCGCGCCAGGCGGAGGTGGGCAGTAGGTGGGCAGTAGGTCGGCCGAGAGGCCAGCCGCGCCGGGCGGAGGTGTGCAGTAGGTGGGCAGTAGGTCGGCCGAGAGGCCAGCCGCGCCGGGCGGAGGTGTGCAGTAGGTGGGCAGTAGGTGGGCAGTAGGTCGGCCGAGAGGCCAGCCGCGCCGGACGGAGGTGTGCAGTAGGTGGGCAGTAGGTGGGCCGAGAGGCCAGCCGCTCCGGACGGAGGTGTGCAGTAGGTGGGCAGTAGGTCGGCCGAGAGGCCAGCCGCGCCGGACGGAGGTGTGCAGTAGGTGGGCAGTAGGTGGGCAGTAGGTCGGCCGAGAGGCCAGCCGCGCCGGACGGAGGTGTGCAGTAGGTGTGCAGTAGGTGGGCAGTAGGTCGGCCGAGAGGCCAGCCGCGCCGGACGGAGGTGTGCAGTAGGTGGGCAGTAGGTGGGCAGTAGGTGGGCCGAGAGGCCAGCCGCGCCGGACGGAGGTGTGCAGTAGGTGGGCAGTAGGTCGGCCGAGAGGCCAGCCGCGCCGGACGGAGGTGTGCAGTAGGTGGGCAGTACGTGGGCGGTAGGTGGGCAGTAGGTGGGCAGTAGGTCGGCCGAGAGGCTAGCCGCGCCGGACGGAGGTGTGCAGTAGGTGGGCAGTAGGTGGGTAGTAGGTGGGCCGAGAGGCCAGCCGCGCCGGACGGAGGTGTGCAGTAGGTGGGCAGTAGGTGGGCAGTAGGTGGGCCGAGAGGCCAGCCGCGCCGGACGGAGGTGTGCAGTAGGTGGGCAGTAGGTGGGCAGTAGGTCGGCCGAGAGGCCAGCCGCGCCGGACGGAGGTGGGCAGTAGGTGGGCAGTAGGTGGGCAGTAGGTCGGCCGAGAGGCCAGCCGCGCCGGGCGGAGGTGTGCAGTAGGTGGGCAGTAGGTCGGCCGAGAGGCCAGCCGCGCCGGGCGGAGGTGTGCAGTAGGTGGGCAGTAGGTCGGCCGAGAGGCCAGCCGCGCCGGACGGAGGTGTGCAGTAGGTGGGCAGTAGGTGGGCCGAGAGGCCAGCCGCGCCGGACGGAGGTGTGCAGTAGGTGGGCAGTAGGTGGGCAGTAGGTCGGCCGAGAGGCCAGCCGCGCCGGACGGAGGTGGGCAGTAGGTGGGCGGTAGGTGGGCAGTAGGTCGGCCGAGAGGCCAGCCGCGCCGGGCGGAGGTGTGCAGTAGGTGGGCAGTAGGTCGGCCGAGAGGCCAGCCGCGCCGGGCGGAGGTGTGCAGTAGGTGGGCAGTAGGTCGGCCGAGAGGCCAGCCGCGCCGGACGGAGGTGTGCAGTAGGTGGGCAGTAGGTGGGCAGTAGGTCGGCCGAGAGGCCAGCCGCGCCGGGCGGAGGTGTGCAGTAGGTGGGCAGTAGGTCGGCCGAGAGGCCAGCCGCGCCGGGCGGAGATGTGCAGTAGGTGGGCAGTAGGTGGGCAGTAGGTCGGCCGAGAGGCCAGCCGCGCCGGACGGAGGTGTGCAGTAGGTGGGCAGTAGGTCGGCCGAGAGGCCAGCCGCGCCGGGCGGAGGTGTGCAGTAGGTGGGCAGTAGGTGGGCAGTAGGTCGGCCGAGAGGCCAGCCGCGCCGGGCGGAGTGTGCAGTAGGTGGGCAGTAGGTGGGGGTGGGCAGTAGGTGGGCAGTAGGTCGGCCGAGAGGCCAGCCGGGCCGGACGGAGGTGTGCAGTAGGTGGGCAGTAGGTCGGCCGAGAGGCCAGCCGCGCCGGACGGAGGTGTGTGCAGTAGGTGGGCAGTAGGTCGGCCGAGGAGGCCAGCCGCGCCGGACGGAGGTGTGCAGTAGGTGGGCAGTAGGTCGGCCGAGAGGCCAGCCGCGCCGGGCGGAGGTGTGCAGTAGGTGGGGGTGGGCAGTAGGTCGGCCAGGAGGGGGGGTGTGCAGTAGGTGGGAGTAATGAGGCCAGCTCGCGCCGGGCGGAGGTGTGGTGGTGGCAGTAGGTGGGCAGTAGGTCGGCCGAGGAGGCCAGCCGGGCCGGGCGGAGGTGTGCAGTAGGTGGGCAGTAGGTCGGGAGGCCAGCCCGGAGAGGTGTGCGGTAGGTGGGCATGGTAGGTCGGCCGAGAGGCTAGCCGCGCGCCGGGAGGTTGCAGTAGGTGGGGTAGGTGGGCAGTAGGTAACGTAGGTGGGCGGTAGGTCGGCCGAGAGGCCAGCCGCGCCGGGCGGAGGTGTGCAGTAGGTGGGCGTGGTGGGCAGTAGGTCGGCCGAGAGGCTAGCCGGGCCGGGCGGAGGTGTGCAGTAGGTGGGCAGTAAGTCGGCCGAGAGGCCAGCCGCGCCG